>BSBK01009021.1:475000-639912 GCA_027943335.1 Chamaecyparis obtusa
GTAAGCAGTGCAAAAGTTGCAGTACTGTGAATTTCTATTCCATCAAGATGAGTCATCTAGAGGCAAGTGTAGCATCATCCAGTGGAGCTACAAAAGAGAAGAGTGGAGAAGATAAGGGAAACCAAAATTATTCAGATGAGTTCATCAAACTGCTTCCTGGTTCAAATAAAAATAAGAAGGCCATTGACACAGCGTTTGAGGATCTCATGGACAAATGTAGAGACCCTATCTATCCTTCAGGTTCAGGTTAAACCATCTTCTCATACTTCTATAATAATAGGCATAATGTTATACCTATCTATAATGCTTGGGCATTGGGAATGGAAAAGTTAATTGTGCTTGATGTGTTCTTAGATGTTGATTTAATTATTGATTTGGCTAGGCTGTATGACCCCATTTCTAAGACCATTAGGCGTGAAGACAAGTCTATTTTTATTTCCTTGGATAGGGGGTCTTTCATGAGGGCATTTGATTTCTATGCCTCTTCTTCCATTGAAATAGATTTGAAAAAAGAAAGACAGAGATATGCTAGTAATATTGGTTTGGTAAAAAGCCAGATAGTCAAGCATATGCCCAAGAAGGGTAAGTACATAGCCCCCCTCCTAGCATGTATGAATGCCCCTTACCTTTTTTCATCCCTCAATCATTACATGAAATTCTTTTGTCATGGGTTGTGTAGGGTTCTAGGGATAGATGGGGATGAAGAAAGAATGCCTGCTGAACTTTTAATGATAATCCTAGATCTTTAGAACTCTCACACCAATACTAACTATGATTACATCCAGTATGTAATTGATAGGATGCATGATGGGTTAGTGTCTATCAATGAGAGTAAGAGACCTATTAGATTCATGTATTACTCCCTTCTTATGCATTTAATTTTGTACTACCATGTTAATAATATTGATGCAAGAATGTTGAAATTAAGGACTTCTTTTTAGGGAAATCCAAACCTAGTGCAATATTGGTTAAGGGCATGGAATTACACATCCAATGAGTGTAACTTCAATATTTTCCAAAACTATTTTGTCCATCCAATTCTTGAGATGTTGGGAAAAAATGTTGTGAGGCAATCAACTAAGGTCTTGAGGGTGTTAAGGCCAATGTAGTATGAAGATAAATGGCCAAGGAGACACAATTGGGGAGATTTCTACTTCGGAGGCAACTTCACAGTTATTAGAGTTTATGGCTGCCCCCAACCCCCACACATGCTTCCTAAATTTGTACATCCTAGGGTTGCTGTGGTGGAATTCATCTAGCAATTAATATGGATTGACAAAGAACACTTAGCACCTCATAGGAAGGGTACCTTCACACCGAGGCAATTCAAGATTGGTAGCTTCTTGATTGGAAAAAGAGCACTGGACTAGGTTAGTAGCTAGCTCAATCACTTCAAGATGACTATAAGTAGTTGCTGGTATATTGATTCGAAGGGTTTCATCAAGATTTCTAGGATGACCTTGATCCCTAACATTGGAACAATCAGAGAGCATGAAGGCCTGGATGAGGAGGATGTGATAAGAAACATGTTGGACCTAGATGAAGTAGGAGGAAGGTGGACCAAATATTTTGATTTGCTAGACATAGAGGCTAGACTGAGGAAGGCAGAAATTGCTTTTGGTGGTTTTTTCCCTAAGCTCTAGTATCTGCAAAGGATGGAGAAAATGATAGAAATGCATGGCACCATATCTAACCAGTTGGAAGGGTTGCTTGATGAGAAGTTGAATGTGCCAAGAAATTATTCTTCTTATAAGCCTGAAGAATTCACTGATGATTCACAAGAGGGTGAAAGTCCACCTCAAGGTGGGGACTCACCAATTATTGACTTGACACAAGAACCATAGGAAGAAGGGGATACTTCAGAGCTGCCATTGAAAAAATAGAGGCTTGAAGTAGGTGATCCTTCTAAGAATAAAAAATAGAAGAAGGTACTTGACGGTGCTTCTGCTCTTGTGCCTGGTAACAAGGCCTACCATCATCAAATGAGAAAGGCTATCAAAGAAGGCAAGAAAGCTATATCAAAAGAAGAGGGGGATTTACCCTTATTGTTGGGAAAGGATGAAAGATAACTTTACCAAGAGGAGTTTCTCAATGATGACTAGTTCATCCGAAGCAAAGAATTCAAGGATTTCCTCATTTGGAGGAAGCAAGAAGAAGTGAAGAAGACCCTACCTAGAGGAATGAAACCAAGTGAAGAGACTTTGCGGGCTCTGATATCATATGATCCCAGTCTTAAGAGGATTACTATGGAGGAGGCAAGGGAGATGGTTAAATCAAGTGGCATTCTTCTAACTCCTGGATGGGACTTGATCTCCACCTTCATCATTGATCAAATTAGGAAGCAGCCAAAAGGAAGCTTGTCATATCAAGTACAGATAGATGACATGATCAGAGGGAGTGGTTATGACCCCAAGTCACAACCTTTTCCACATTGGTCTTTGGCCCCTAGAACTTAGAAGTCCTACCTAGTCAGCATTGAGGGTAAGATGGAAGGAAATAAAATTGTTTGGACTATCTAAAACACCACTGATCTTGAGGTGTCAAAGGTAGTAACACACTTTGCTCACCTCAATGAGGCAAAAACCATCTAATTGTTAGAAAGGTATGACAAATTATTTGAAAATGCAATGAAGGTTACAAAGTACAGGGATCTAAAGCTCCTATTAATAAAGAAAATGGAGGGTGAACTAGAAGAGCTAAAGGCTAAGCTTGAAGAAGCATCTAAGGCAATACCTCCCCCTCCTCTATAAATTGAGGCCCCTTCTCAGCTAGAGGCAGAGGTTCCTGACAGGCCAATTGAAGATTTAGAAAAGGTGAGACTAGATGCAGCCTTGAAGACAATGGCAGAGGTTGTGCAACATAGAGAGAATAAAATAAAAGAGAAGATGGAGTCAGTCCATCAATTAGTTATCTTGTTGCAGAGGGAAAATGAGAAAATAAACAAGTCATTGGCTACTTTGGAGCCACTTTATAGTGCATGGTCCGAGAGAAATTTGTTGTGTGAAAAGCTTGATGCCTTGTAGAAACATAGACTTGATATTTCTAAAGTGGTGACAGAGGTATATGAGAAGATTGGATTGGTGAGTGTTGTTTCAAAGTTCATCAAAGGGAAATCAAATCAAGTAAAGGCCAAGCTAGCCATGTTTGACAAATATTACAATATTTATTTTCTTGTTGTTTATAATCATGATGGAGGTGTGTTAAGTATTGATGAGTGGAGGTCATCGGTGGATCAAGTGTTGATTAAGCATGATGCTTTCCTTGGTGAAGACAATTCTTTGGACACACAAGGTTGTAACAACATAATTGACAACCTGTTTAGGGTTGAAAATGATTGCATAGGTTTTTTACAGAGGTTAAGGGAATCACTGATTCTAGGTGGGAAGAGTAGTTAAAGGTAGTGTAGGAATTATAGAGTTATAACTGGCCATCTGATGATGATGTGACAACTTGGGAAAAAAGTGAAAAGAAAAAGAAGAAGAAGCCAACTATCCTAGAGTTGGATGAAGAAGAAGAGTGAAGTACATGTGGCACCTAATCTAGAATTACAAGGAGATCATGTACCAAACATAAGATGATGTAAGTTAACCTGTATTGGCAGTCATCATTCATCCAAAAAATTAAAGTAATTGCTCTAAAATATCTCTAGATGAAGGTGCCACCTGTGAAGATGCTAGTAGTTGTGAACTACTTTCTATTTTTCTATTCCTTGTCATTATGGTTTGTAATTTTGTTTGTAGTGCAAGTCATCTTCCTAGGCATCTAAAGATCTTTGCATCCTTTCAAGGATTCCAAGATGGCTAGTGGTATAAGTAGCAAGTTTTGCTCTTTTTTTAGTGGTGGTTGAAGTTTTTTTTGTAAAGAAAATACTAAATATAGGATCTAACTTCTTTTGAAGTTTTTTTTGAAATTATACTGATACAGTTGAAAATTAATACAAGTACACTGGAATTTCATTGCTATCTCTTGTTGTCTTTGTGTATGGATACTTTTTTTTCTTATGCATTAATTTGTAAGGCTCTTTAATGCTTTGTTCACAAGGTGAATATAGGGGTTGAACTCAAGTTTCTCTTAAGGAGAGAGTAAATCTTTAGGGAGGTCTCTGGGAATTGAATATCTATAGATGAATTAGATGGTAGGGTTGGGAATTGAGAGAGTGAATTGTTAGGAATTTCATTTAAATTTTAGTATCTCTGTGTTGATAGGATTCTATAGATGTTAGGTTTTGACTCTAGCCCAATGAATAAGGCACTGGTTTTAGCTTAATTTGCATCTATTCACTACCAAAATATGAAAAAAATATTCAATTTACTTTTATTTGTATGTTTATGAATTGTATTGACTATGTCAAGTACATAGATCAATTTTATAATGCTTTGTATAAGAAATTGAGAAAGGTAAACCTACCTAAGTTTTACACTCAAAGTGAAGAAGGCTCAAAGGCCTTAATACCTTAGCATTTAAATTGTGCTGGATGCAGCTGTTGGGAATACATGAGTCTTAACTTCGGTAAAATTCTTGAACATTTCAACCATCTACAGGTTTAAGTGCTAACCAAATTGGCAACTCTACTAGGGATTTTAATGAGAATATACAGTAGATTTGTGCAATACTATCTATTGTGTTTGTTGTAGACCAGCGTTATAATTTGATTCCCACTGGTTTGTTGGTGGTGACTCTAAAAATCTGCATTTACTAGCTGTTGGTATTTGTAAAATTTTATTATATCTTTTTGTGACATGGCATGAGTCGGCCAAGATTTACTAGGTCTTATTTTAGGGATCATCTAGAAAGCAATATGGGTGACGAGCTCTGTACACCTAATAGAAAACAATGGTCTAGGAGAGGTCACATTACTGCTGACTCCCCAGGACCTTCAAGAGAAAGAGTCCCTACACCACTTTCCCATGAAGCTTCTTCCTCTTTTGATGACCTTGAACATGTTAAGAAAGCCATGCCTAGTGTTCATTATCCCTCTCAGAAAGAGGAGATCACAAAAGTAGGTTTCTTCCCCACAAGAGAAATTTTAGATCAACCATGAGAAACTTCTACTACAGAAACTACCTTGTATGATTCTAAAAAATTAAGAGAGGAAGTAATTGCTTTAAAGAAAAAGGAGCGTGAACAACTATTAGAAATTGCTAATAGAAGAAAGGCTAGGGAGAAAAAAATTTATGAATTGCTTATGGAAAGGCAAGATCTAATTAGAAAAACCAAGAAAAATGAAGTCCAAGCTAGGGATCTAAGCCAAGATGTTCAAGGTTTAGACAAAGAATTATTTTGTGACATGGGGGTTTTAAGAAATTAGGCTGAAGGTGATAAACCAAACCAAGATGAATTTGAGGAAATAGGCCATGTTCTTAGGCAATTACACCCATATGAAATCCATAGGAATGAGGATGTTAGAAATGCCACAAAGGAAATCCCTGATAAGGGAAAACAAAAGATAGTTGGCATAAATATTAATGAGCCTAAGAAAATTGTTGTTACATCTAGTGTACCCTCCCAAGAAAGCCTAGAATTGAAAAAGGCTAGAAAGGCTAAAGAAGATTTGGCTCTACAACTTGAGAAATTAGAATTGGAGGCTGCTGCAGATGACATGAAGAGGAAGATTGCTTTCTTATATGCCAATATAAACACATTTGCTAGTAGCTCAGTCCTTGTTACTTTAGTAACGAATCCATTAAATCAGCCTTAAAACTCATTTCCAAATCCCCAAGCCTCATATCCTAGATAAAATGCACCTACACCAAATCTAAATACCAATCAAGTCCCCCCTTTAACTGGTGGCACAATGGGAAATATATCTTGTCAAAATATTGGAGTTTCTCCTTTAGTCCAACCAAATTTACAAAGGAGACCAATTCAGTTGGATAGGTATAGGCCCTTATTTTTTTATGGTATCCCTGGCCAGCCTAATGTTGTCCCTAATGAGATCAGGGAGAAAATCCCATTATTCACTAGTAAGAGTGTGATCACATGTGAAGAGAATCTTAAATTCTTCACAAACAAACTCAATGACTATGAAATTGAGCATGAAGATGTCGTAATGAAGCTCTTTGTTTAGTCATTGGTTGAAGATGCCAGGGATTGGTATAGAGGTTTGCCTGAGAAAAGTATTGCATCGTGGGATGAGTTTGTCAGATTTTTTAAGGAACAATATGTAGAACATGTAAATTCAAGTTACATGCTCAATGAATTTAACAATATCAAAAAGCACTATAATGAGAGCATGTCAGAATTCAATGGCAGATTCCAAAAGGCCATGTACAAATTGTTCCAAGTATTGAGGTTAGATGATGCAGTCTACCTAACCACATATTTAAATTCTATGGATGGTAAGATGTCTTATCTTCTAAGAGATAATAATTGTCATACCCTAATGGATGCCTTTAAATTGGCCATAAATATTGAAAGCAACCAAAAGGTATCTGGTCAAATGTATAAAAGGGATGAGGGTAGATTGTGGAAGGAGACCAGGCCACAACCTACAAGGCCATCCAAAGATGATGATAAAATGGATAAGTTGGCCAATGTTACCAAAGACTTCCCTAAAAAGTTTGAAAAGTGTGGCAGAAATTTTCAAGATGCAAGACCACCTTATCAAAGGTAGGATATACTCCCTAATTTATGAGATATGCCCTATAAGACAAATTGGAAAGATGGGAGGCCTGTACCTGATAACAAGGAGCCTCAAAAGGGGATAGATACAATAGACCATTTTAAGAAAAGAACATCACACAATATGGAGAATACTCCTTGGTGTGTGGCTTGTAACATGCCTCATTCAACTTTTCAATGTGTTGTGGCTCAAGCTTTTGGAGAGGAAGCTAATAACTCATATGCAGGAGATTATGAAGAATCTGAAAAGCTTGTTGTTAATATGTTTACCAATAAAAGGATGGGGGATCTCTTATCTTTAGAAGATGAAGAGATCTATTCTGATGTTGATCATAAGAGGAGGCTTCTCTCTGATTATGAGTAGCAAGTATTCACTCACTCTGATCATGATGAGTCTGATAATGACACATGTAAAGCTAATATGGTAGGATCAGGATCAGATGAGAAACAATGGATAAAGCCTAGTGAAGAGGAGATTAGAACTCTAATTGTGGCTACTATAACACAAGCCAAGTCCTCATATAATTTTAGGAATAGAAGGGTGGATACTGATCAAGGAGTCCCAAGGTCAATGTTTGTCAAGAATAACCCACAGAATAAGGATTCCCCAAAGCCCAATGTTGTAAATAATAAGAGGGAAGGGCTTGTAACTATAAGGAAAAGGAATGAGGAAATTTTTGCTGACAAGGTTAAGAGGAGAGCTAGTAGACCAAAAGATTCTCCAAATATTTCTATTGATCCTCCTACTTTTGATATGAGACATGCTTTGTCTCAAATGAAGGTTTCTATCCCATTACTTGAAACGCTGAAGATTAAGGAGCATAAGATAGCTGCCCTAGCTCTCATAAGTGAGCAAGGAGTGGTCCCTATTGTGCAAGAGAAGGGGAATGTAGTAGAAGGGGCTATTTCAATTGATGAGATTTCTGATGTGTGTGTTGAAAGCATTGTGACACAAGAGCCTTCTTCTATTGACCCTTTCTATGTCACACTGATAGTGAATAATTTTTTGCTGAAAAATTGTATGATTGATTCTAGTGCTGCTGCAACTATAATGCCCTATCATGTGATGAAAGAGCTTGGATTACAAGTAGACACATCTAATGGTAGATGTTATGCCATGGATAATAGGGAAGTTCCTATTGTAGGAACTATAGTTGGAATTGAAGTGAAAATTGTTGCATTTCCAAAGGCCACATACAAAATGGATGTGGTTGTTGTTGATACAAAGCCTCATTATGGAATGCTACTATCAAGACAATGGGCCACAACAGTGGGTGGAAAGTTGTAATTGGATTTGACATATGCTACTATTCCAGTCAATGGGACTAAGGTAAAGTTGTATAGGGAGCCTCGTTCTTCAGTCATGGTTGAAAAGGTTGCACTAGAAGACTTGAATTATTTTGTGGATATTGACATGAATAATTTCATTGTTGAAGATATAGTGCCTCAGATGAAGAATATAGAACCAATAGTGGATGATTTAATATTGTAGAAAAATGGGCTTTGGCTTTTTTGATGGTGGATGCTCCAAGGAAGGATCAGGAGTTGGTGTTGTGTTCATTTCCCCATCAGGTATTACATTTAAATACTCTTTCTTGTTAACCTTTAAATGGACTAATACTACTATTGAATATGAGGCTCTAATATTGGGATTATATGTTGCTATAAAACATGGTATAAAATTTTTAAAGGTCCATGGTGATTCCCAACTAACTATAGCCCAAGTGAGGTCTAGATATGCTGCTAAGGATGAGAGATTGAAGTTATACAAACATGTTGTCTGGGATAGACTAGAGTTCTTTGAAGCTTTCAATCTCCTTTGGGTAGAAAGGTCCAATTATATCATGACAAATTTTCTTGCTAATGTTTCCCTAAAAAATAATGATATTACCCTCACTGATGTGTCCATGTTAGAAATCAAGAATAGGCCTATAGTGCCTGATAATGTATATAATTGGCAAGTCTTTGAGGATGATTTTGATATCCTTAGGTTTCTTTAAGGCCTAGATCAGTATGATGGGCAACAAATAGATTTGAATGAAGCACAACAACATGTTGATGGAAAAGAGTGCATTATGGGAAATGAGATAGTACAATTACCTTCAAATCACATACCAAAAGGGTTAGTAGAGTTAGAAGGAATGCTCAAGATAAATGATGGTTACTTGTCTCAAAATTCTAACACAAAAATGGAAGACTTAGAGGAAATAAACCTAGGATCTGAAACCTCCCCTTAGATGGTATAAATTGGGAAGAAGTTGAGTAGAGAAGTTAGAGGAAATTTGATAAGACTATTGAAGAGATACAAGCATGTATTTTCTTGGTCTTATGATGATCTCAAACCATATAGATCTGATCTGTTTCAACATGAGATCCCTCTAAAAGAAGAAACCAATCCATTTAGATAGAAATAGAGACCTATCAACCCTTTACTAGCTACAAAGATGTAGGCTAAACTAACAAAATTGAGAGATGCTGGTATCATTGAGCCTATTAGGCATTCTTCTTGGGTCTCTAACCTTGTACCAGTAAGAAAAAATCATGGTGATATTAGACTCTATGTTGACTTCAGGAATTGAAATGTTGCCTCACTTAAAGACAATTATGGATTGCCTAACATGGAGGCTATGCTACATAAAGTAACTGGCTGTGAATTGTTGTCTATGATGGATGGGCTTTCAGGGTACAACTAGGTTCTAGTCAAAGAATCTAAACAATTCAAGACAACATTCACTACCCCTTGGGGGAAATATGTATATGTCTGCATGCCTTTTGGGTTGAAGAATATTGGAGCAACCTTTCAAAGGGCAATGCATGTTTCTTTTAAAGAATTGATCAATGTCCTTATGGTTGTATATCAGGATGATTTAACTACCTACTCTAAGAAAGCTCAAGATCACTACAAGCATTTGGAGAAGGTTATTGTCAAAGCTTTGGAGTTTTCCATCTCACTAAACCCCAAGAAATGTCAATTTTCTATAAATGAGGGAAAATTGCTTGGTCACATAGTATCAAAAGAGGGGGTTAGAATTGATCCAGAAAGAGTGGAAGCAATCAAAAGGGTCCTTCCTCCCAAAAATGTCAAAGCTGTGCAATCTTTTCTAGGACAGATTAATTTTTTCAGGAGGTTTATTGCCAATTTTGCAAAACTAGTCAAACCTATTGTGAAGCTTTTGAAGAAAGATGTTAAGTTTGATTGGAACTATGAGACTCAGTGAGCTTTTGAAAAAATTAAACAAGCAATCCAAGGTGATCCTATTTTAATATCCCTTGACTATTCAAAGCCTTTCTCTCTATTTTCTTTTGCATCTTTTCATACAATTGCAACTATTTTGTTGCAGAATGATGAAGAGGGATTTGAACATCCTATTTCTTTTTTCAGTCAATCACTGTAGTCTTCTGAGCTTAGTTATGAATTGATGGAGAAGAAGGCATATGCATTAGTGAAGGTGGTTAAGGCTTTTAGACCTTATCTAGTATGTGCTAAGGTAAATGCATATGTACCTCATGCAACAGTAAAAGATATTTTGAGTCAAAGTGAAGTTACTGGAAAAAGGTGTAAATGGATCACTAGGACTCAAGGATTTGACATTGAACTCCATATAACCAAGCTTGTAAGAGGTTTGAGAATTGAAAATTTTATGACAGAGGAGAACATGGATCTTGTACAAGTAAATAATGTAGCTATTGGTGGAGATGTGACGAGTATTGAAATGCAACCATGGTACACTAACATTGTGCATTTTCTCAAATATACTACTTGTCCATAGGATTTGAATGACAATCAAAGAAGGAGCTTGAGGTTGCAAGCTCAAAGGTATGTTTTGATACAAGGTGATCTATTTTGGAAAGATAATGATGAAATGTTTCTTTTTTGTTTAGACAACTATCAGTTTGAAAAGGTTTTAAAAGAGATGTACTATGGGATGTGTGGAGGGCATCATTCAGCTAGGTCTATAGCTCACAAAATTATGAGAGCTGGATACTATTGGCCGGTCTTGTTTAAGGATACCCACTCATATGTTAGAAAATGTGAATCATGTCAGAGATTTTCCATGAAATTAAAATTTTTAGGTGCTTTGTTATTAAACCCTCTGGTTGCAGAGGCCCCTTTTGCTATGTGGGGCATGGATTTTATTGGGGATTTCTCAGAGAAATCCAGTGGAGGGCATAGCCACATTTTGGTGGCCACTGATTATTTTACTAAATGGATAGAGGCTATTCCAACTAAAAAGGAAACCAGTACAATAGTTATTGAATTCTTGATGAATAACATAGTTACTAGGTCTGGTGTACCCATGAAACTAGTAATGGATAATGCTATGAGTTTTAGATCCTAGGAATTCACTGACTTTTTCTCTGAAATGTGACTAGTTTTGTCACATTCATCCCCATACCATCCATAGGCCAATGGGCAAGTAGAATATAGTAAGAAGAGTATTCTGCAAATTCTAAAAAACACCTCGGAAAAGAACAAAAGGATGTGGCATGTGAAATTGAAATTGGCACTATGGGCTGACAGAATTATTGAAAAGAAAGCAATAGGAAAATCCCTTCTTGAAATGGTGTATGGTGTGAAGTCTAGACTTCCTGTGAATCTGTTGCCTATCTAACAATTCATAAGGGAAGAAGAGATGGAAATCAATGATCCATTATAGGATAGGATCATTCAACTAGTAGAATTGGATGAAATCAAGAGAGAGGGTCAAAAAGAAAATGTAAATTACAACAGAAAATGAAGTATCTTTTTCACAAAAGAGTTACTACTAGAAAGTTCCAACCAAATGATATGGTTCTATAGTGGAATGCTAGGGCTAACGACAAAGGAAAGCATAAAAAGTTTGAATCCTTGTGGTTAGGACCTTTCATTATTCATCAAATTCATGGAAAGGATTCATACTTCTTAAGAAATTTGAATGGTGAGGACCAGGAATTGCCAGTGCATGGAAAATTCCTGAAGTATTTCTTCAATTAATTCTAAGTCTTTTCATGCACAGTAGTTCTATATATATGTATAGGTGTGTTTTCTTTTGTCATGTGTTAGCTTCCTACTTTAGGTTGGGGTTTTGTGGTCTACCACCCAGAGATTCATGGTTTCTTGCTATGAACTTGCATTCAATCATCCTCAGATAGAGCCACTATTGGGTGTATTTTAGGTTTTATGAGGTCTTTGCTCTAGGTTTTGTTTCAATGTCCTTGCTTATATTTTTGTTTGGTTTAGGGTTTTAGAAATCCTTAAAATTTTTCATATTTGTGTTATTAAACCCTTGCCTTAGACATTTTTGCCCCAATTGGTTAATTTTTTGGTTGGTTTTGAGTGTGCCCTATTTCTTTCTATTTGCTTGTTACTTTTTGGGTCACTTAAGTCTTCCAAATTTTCATGTGGTCTTTTTCTTTGTCTTCACTAAATCATGCAATGTTCTTCCTTGTCTTTAAATCCTTCAGTGAACTAGCAATAGTGGTGAGTCCTTTATTCAGTCTTCTTTCATCACTGAGTCTCCCGATCTAAGTCATGATTAGTCTTAACATCTAGTGATTCAGCAACTGAGTTATCTCCTATTCACTTGATTCTTGGTGATTTCATTGAAACATTTGGAGACTTGGCATGGAAGTTATCTCCTATTCTCTAAGTTAGATGGTTAAGTTCTCAGTCTTTTAGTGATGCAGTGAATGCCATTGATTTTCTTTGTAATTAGCGGTCAGGTTTTAATCTCAAAAAGATTGGGTCCTACTCCAAATCATTTAGCGACCTAGTGACTGAGTCTTATTCTCATATCGTCTAAGTTTGGCGGCTCTAAAATTTTAATTTGGTGAAGGATAAATTTTTCCTTTGTCGCTTGATCTCAAGAAAAGATGGCAATGCTCTAAGTTATTTGGTGATTAAGCAAGTAAAGTGTTCACAAGATCTCAAAACTAGTTAGTAAAGTTCCAAATCTTTCAGTGACTTAGTGAGCAAAGTAAGGTTGAGATGTGTCTTCTTCAGTCATACATTCTCGAAATAAAAGGGTAAATTTCAGTAACCTTGGGAGATTAGGTGAATGCAATGGTCACTGATTCTTGTAATTAAAAGGTAAAGGTCTAATGGATTAAGTGATTCAGCGATAGCCACTGATTGTTCCTAAGATCTACGGTAAGCATGTAATCTCAAGATACAACCTAAGGTATTAAAAACATTTAGCAAATTGGAGATGTGGGTTACTCGCTTGAAGCCTGACCATGGTTAAGCATTTCTTTTTGAGAATGCAAGATAGCCTTGTTCACTGAATTTTGAGATAAAATGAGAGTTAAGCATGGCTTTCCAAGATTAAGAGATTTAGCTATTCACTGATTCTCCAGATGTGACTGTGGTCAGGGAATTTTGTTTCATGGGTTGTAAAATCCTTTATTCACTGATTCTCTAGATGTGACTACGGTTAGGGTGTTTTGTTTCATGGGCTATAAAATCCTTTGTTCACTGATTCTCTAGATGATTGCTAAGTTAAGGAAAAGGTTGTGAGAATTGGTGAAGTTGTTGGTCGCTTGTTCTTTGAGTTTAACCATGATTGAATTGAGTGTTCCAAGAACATGAGATTGCTTTCGATTGACAAATCTTTGATTATGACGGGGTCATGATAAGTTTTAAAAGATAGCCTAAGGACTGTTGATCATCTCTAGGATCAATGGTAGTCACTGAATCTCCATATAAAGTCATGAGTTAAGAAATTACTCTAAGATTCCATGAATGGCCTTGTCACCATATCTCCAAACTTAACCTTGGGTTAACAATTATTTCAGAGATCATGAGTTCTTTTGTTCATTGGATCTCTGAAGCATGTCTGGTTAAGTTTTCATGCCAATCAATGTTACGAGCCATTGCAACATGAAAAAAGTACTCTGCCAAGTTGGAAAGAGATAAAATGCCATCCAATCAGGTTTTAAACGAGGGTTTACATCAATAATTAAGGGTTTTAATGCCAAAAAGCCATGATTATTGATCTCGCGCTTTTTTATTATTATTTTTAAACCATCCTGTCAACATCCAAGCCATGGCTAGCTATGATTTGAAGGTTAGTAATATGCAGAAATGAATGCAGAAGTGACTCAGGCTAGACTCGTTATGATTTAGCAATTGTATGCATTCAATTCTCAAAGTATATAGATAGGACTTAATTCATTTTTGTGCTCAAAGTTATTTTGAAGACAATTGAGATTGCTGGTATTGAAGCAGTGAGTAAGAAGTGCAAAAGTTGCAGTACTATCAATTTCTCTTCTATCAAGATGAATCATCTGTAGCATCATCTAGTGGAGTTGCAAAAGAGTGGAGTGGAGAAGATAAGGGAAAGCCAAATTATTCACATGAGTTTGTTAGACTGCTTCCTGGTTCAAATAAAAAAAAGGACATTGACACAGCGTTTGAGGATCTCATGGAAAAATGCAGAGACCCTATCTCTCCTTCAGGTTTAGGTTACACAATCTTGTCATACTTCTATAATAATAGGCATAAGGTTATACCTATTTGTAATGCTTGGGCATTGGGAATGAAAAATTTAATTGTGCCTGATGTGTTCTTAGATGTTGATTTAATTATTGAGTTGGCTAGGTTGTATGACTCCATCTCTAAGACCATTAGGTGTGAAGACCAGTCTATTTTTATTTTCTTGGATAGGGGGTCTTTCATGAGGGCAATTTATTTCTATGCCTCTTCTTCCACTGAAATAGATTTGAAAAAATAAAGATAGAGATATTCCAGTAATATTGGGTCGGTAAAAACCTAGATAGTCAAGCATATGCCCAAGCAGGGAAAGTACATAGGCCCCCTCCCAGAAAGTATGAATGCCCCTTACCTATTTTCATCTCTCAATAACTACATGAAATTATTGTATCATGGGTTGTGTAGGGTTCTGGTGATAGATGGGGATGAAGAAAGAATGTCTACCAAAATTTTAATGATAATCCTAGATCTTCAGAACTCTCACACCGATACTGACTATGATTACATCTAGTATGTAATTGATAGGATGGATGAGGGGTTAGTGTCTATCAAGGAGAGTAATCTAAAAATATTAGATCCATGCATTACTCCCTCCTTATGCATTTAATTTTGTACTACCATGTTAATAGTCTTGATGCAAGAATGTTGAAATTAAGGACTTCTTTTGAGGGAAATCCAAACCCAATACAATATTAGTTAAGGGCATGGAATTACACATCCACTAAGTGTAACTTATCTATTTTATAGAAATATTTTTTCCATCCAATTCTTGACATGTTGGGAACAAATGTTGTGAGGCTGTCAACTAAGGTCTTGAGGGTGTTAAGGCCAATTCTGTATGAAGATAAATGGCCAGGGAACCACAATTGGTGATATTTATACTTATGAGGAAACTTTAGAGTTATTAGAGTTTATGGTTGCTCCCAACCCCCATAGATGCTTCCTAAATTTGTACCTCCTAGGGTTGCTATGATGGAATTCATTTGGAAATTAATATGGACTATCAAAGAACACTTAGCACCTCATAGGAAGGGTACCTTCACACCAAGGCAATTCAAGATTGGTAGCTTCTTGATTGGAAAAAGAGCACTAGACCACATCAGTAGCTAGCTCAATCACTTCAAGATGACTACAAGTACCTACCGGTATGTTGATTCTGAGGGTTTCATTAAGATTTATAGGATGACCTTGATCCCTAACATTGGAACAATTAGAGAGCATGAAGGCTTGGATGAGGAGGATGTGATAAGAAACATGTTGGACCTAGATGAAGTAGGAAGAAGGTGGACAAAATATTTTGATTTGCTAGACATAGAGGCTAGAATAAGGAAGGAAAAAATTCCTTTTGGTGGTTTTTTCCCTAAGCTCCCATATTTGCAAAGGATGGAGAAAATGATATAAATGCATGGTACCCTATCTAACTAGTTGGAAGGGTTGCCTGAGGAGAAGGTGGATGTGCCAAGAAATTATTTTGCTTCTGGGCCTGAAGAATTCCCTGATGATTCACAAGAGGGTGTAAGTCCACCTCAAGGTGGGGACTCACCAATTATTGACTTGACACAAGAACCATAGGAAGAAGGGGATACTCCAGAGCCACCATTGAAAAAATAGAGGCTTGAAGTAGGTGAGCCTTCTAAGAAGAAAAAATAGAAGAAGGTATTTGACAGTGCTTCTTCTCTTGTGCCTGGTAACAGGGGCTACCATCATCAACTGAGAAAGGCTATCAAAGAAGGAAAGAAAGTTGTATCAAAAGAAGAGGGGGATTTACCCTTATTTTTGGGAAAGGATGAAAGAGAACTTTACTAAGAGGAGTTTCTCAATGATGACCAGTTCATCCAAAGCAAAGAATTTATGGATTTCCTCATTTGGAGGAAGCAAGAAGAAGTGAAAAATACCCCGCCTGAAGGAATGAAACCAAGTGAAGAGACTTTGAGGGCTCTGACATCGTATGATCCTAGGCTTGAGAGGATTACTATGGAGGAGGCAAGGGAGATGGTTAAATCAAGTGGCATGATTCTAAGTCCCAGATGGGACTTGACCTCTGCCTTCATCATTGATGAAATTAGGAAGCAGCTAGAAGGAAGCTTGTCATATCAAGTGCAAATAGATAACATGATTAGAGGGAGTGGTTATGATCCCAAGTCACAAGCTGTTGCACTTTGGTCTTTGGCCCTTAGAACTCAGAAGACCTACCTAGTAAGCATTGAGGATAAGATGGAAGGAAATAAAATTGTTTGGACTATCCAAAACACCACTGATCTTGAGGTGTTAAAGGTAGTAACACACTTTAATCACCTCAATGAGACCAAAACCATCCAATTGTCAAAAATTTATGACAAATTATTTGAAAATGCAATGAAGGTTGCAAAGGACAGAGATCTAAAGCTCATGTTAATAAAAAAAATGGAGGGTGAATTTGAAGAGCTAAAGGCTAAGATTGAAGAAGCATCTAAGGTAGTACCTTCCCCTCCTCTACAAATTGAGGCCCCTTCTCAGCCAGAGGTAGAGGTTCCTAACAGGCCGGTTGAAGATTTAGAAAAGATGAGACTAGATGCAGCCTTGAAGACTATGGTAGAGGTTGTGCAACATAGATAGAACAAAATAAAAGAGAAGATGGAGTCAGTCCATCAATCAGTTATCTTGTTGCAGAGGGAAAATGAGAAAATAAATGTGTCATTGGCTACTTTGGAGCCACTTTATAGTGCATGGTCCAAGAGAAATTTTTTTTTTGAAAATATTGATGCCTTGCAGGAACACATACCTGATATTCTTGAAGTGGTGACAGAGGTATATGAGAAGATTGGATTGGTGAGTGTTGTTTCAAAGTTTATCAAAGGGAAATCAAATCAAGTAAAGGCCAAGCTAGACATGTTTGACAAAAATTACAATAAGTATTTGCCTGCTATTTTTAATTATGATGGAGGTGTGCTAAGTATTGATGAATGGAAGTCACTGGTGGATCAAGTGCTGATTAAGAAAGATGCTTTCCTTGGTGAAGGTAATTCTTTGGACACACAAGGCTGTAACAACATAATTGACAACCTGTTCAAGGTTGAAAATGATTGCATAAGGTTTTTTAGAAAGTAAAGTCCACCAGGATAACTAAGAGGGGGGGGGGGGTGAATCAATTATCAGTTAATTATAACTTTTATCAACTTCAACAACATTAAAAAATGTAAGAAATATAATTACTAACCATAGAAAGATATTCATACACAATAACAAAATGACACAAGATATGTTGACTGGGAACCTCTTGATGAAAGAGTAAACCCTGGTGGGAATGATGCCCACAAAAGATGCAATAATATGAATATTCCTTGTGAAAGGATTGACTTTGTTAGGAGTCTTATGAAATACATTCAGTACATATTAATCCCTATTAGGAGATTTTGAATCCCTGTTAAAAGATTCTAACCTTGTTAAGAGTTATGGAAGACAGAAGGACCCATTACCCAAACAACTTCAGGGTAAGATCACTGAACACACTATCCAAATAATATTTGTATTAATCAATAGAATAATACATTACCTCTTCTCTGACTATGCCAAACTGCACTCACTGTTACACCAGATCTCAATTTCAACTCTCTATACCTCACATGTCTGCCTTCACAAATTCACTTTCATACTTAGCTCTTTTCTTCACTTCATGCATATAAAATCACACCCAACCACACTTCAACAAGGAAATACATTCCATCCTTTATACCACACCCAAATAATTACAAATGAGTCGGGATACAATTACAACATAAAATTTTCCACACACTACATCAAAATTACACAAAATTGTCAACTTCCAACTACAATAATTCTTCACTCATGTGACCTCAAAGTTTGTGATATCATCCACATCACTATCAATGTGTCTTCAACTTCCCTTTAACTATGTAAAACTAGATTCCATCTCGATTAGGAGATATCATCTGATTTCCACAAACCACTACTCAGGAACACTACTTGAATACTGCTTCCACAAAAATGTTCATAACTTCCATGTATAAATGAATTACTATCTGCACTCTTAACCATAGACATATAACATAAAAAAAATATATCCTCAACATCGCATAGCTCCAACTACAATAACCTACATGTGCTAATCCAAACTCTGTCTACTTCTCTACAAGTCTCCAGTAAATCACTGTGTTGACATCAATGACAATCATAGTCATGAATGTAACAAAAACTGCTACAAAATGGTTGCCAAAAATTTAGCATTCATTCCTAAAAATCTCCCCCATTGGAATTGATGGCAACATAGATGAAAAAATATCTAATGTTCCAAAAATCCAATACTACAACACTATTGCTCTGAAAATGCTTCAAGTCTTTTGCATCGATCAAATCTTGCTTCGTTATCCTATTCAGTTCTCTCCAACAGATGTTTCAGATAGTTTTTCACGTATACTTCTCCCCCATTGACATCAATGATAGAAATTTCATCATTATGTCAACAACAACTCCAATGTCAAAAGACACTATTCAGAAAATGCATTCACTAGAGTTCTCATGACTCAGCTCAAATACACATACTCCCCCATAGAGGAAGTACCAACATCCAGTCCAGAAGAAAGATAAGGTTGATATACCACTGGATGGATGCAACCAATTGCATCACTTTTCAAAAGTAGGCTGGGGCATAACCCCAAGCATACCTCTCAGATACTCAAATGTATCCTTAGGCAAAGCCTTTATGAATATATTTTCTATCTGCTTCTTTGTACTTATGTACTCAAGTCTGACTTCTTTCTCAACAACTTTCTCTCTTACAACATGATACTTAATCTCAATATTCTTTGTCTTAGAATGTAATACAGGATTCTTAGACATACTAACTGTGCTAGTGTTGTCACAATGTATGACAACAGGTTCAAAAAACTTTATTCCAATGTCCTTCAACATTTTCTTCATCCAAATTATATGGTTACGATTGTATACTACTACTATATATTCTACTTTTGTTGTGCTTTGTGAGATACAATTCTGCTTCTTGCTTAGCCAAGAAACCAATCTTCGTCCAAGGAAAAATGCTCCACCACTGGTGCTTTTCTTATCATCAACACTACCTCCCCAATCAGCATCTATATAAGCACATAAGGTAAAATCATCAAATTTTTCATACCATAATCCATAGTCCATTGTGCCTCTTAGATATCTTAGTATCCTCTCTACTACTGCATAATGTGATTCTCAAGGTTTAGCTTGAAATCTTGCTACAATTCCAACTGAATGTGCTATATCAGGTCTTGTATGAGTCAAATACTTCAATCCTCCAATCATAGATCTGTATTTCTTTCGTTCCACTGCGGGAGTCTCATCTGTGCTAGATAACTTATGTCCAGTTACCATGGGTGTTGCAAATGGTTTACAATTCTCCATTCCAAATCTTTTCAAGAAGTCATTCAGGTACTTTGTCTAACTTACAAAGATACCATCATTGTTTTGTGTTATCTGTAATCCCAAAAAGTATTTCATTTCACCAATTATACTCATTTCAAATTCAGTCTTCATTTCATCAGCAAATTTGTCACTGGCTTCATCTTCTCCTCCAAAGATAATGTCATTAACAAAAATAACTATAACCAACAAACCATTTTCAATTTCTTTTGTGTACAGATTGCTATCATCTGTTCCTTTTGTAAATCCCAATTTTAACAAATACCTATCCAATCTTTCATACCAAGTTTCAGGTGCTTGTTTAAGTCCATATAAATCTTTCTTCTATTTACATACCATGTCTCCTTCTTGAGTCAAAGGAAAACCTTCAGGCTACTCAATGTAGACTTCTTCTTCTAATTCTCCATTTAGAAATGCTGACTTCACATCCATTTGATATACTTTGAATTTATTGTAAGCTACATAAGCCAAAAAAATTCTTACTACTTCAATTCTTACAACAAGTGAAAAGGTTTCTTCATAGTCAATTCCTTCTTGCTGTGAGTAACCTTTACATACCAATCTTTCTTTTTTTCTTACTGCTTCTCCTTGTCCATTCATCTTGTTTCTGAATACCCATTTAGTTCCAATAACATTCTTGTCTTTAGGTCTAGGGACCAATTCCCATGTCTTGCTCTTTTCAATTTGATCTAGCTCTTCTTTCATAGCATTAGTCCAATTTTCATCTTCACAAGCTTCACTAGTAGTCTTAGGTTCAATTTGAGAAATCAAACATAACTATTCTTGTACCTTATTTCAAGTTAGAACTCCTCTTTTGATGCTTCCAATAATTTGTCCAATAGGATGATTTCTTAACAAAATCTTGCTAGGTGTCACTATCTCAGATCTCACTTCAGATGTAGGTTCTTCAATGACTTCATTGTGGCTTTCATTCAACAAATCACTGTCAGTTTCATAAAATAATTCAGTAGATCCAGTGTTAGGTTTAGGATGACCTTCTTCATCTGATTCATAATCAAGCATTCTTTCCTAAATTTTTAACTTTTCATCAAATTTAACATTGTTCTTTCAACAATAGTCTTAGTTATTTTATTGTAACATCTGTGTATGTGCAAGATCATGATGGGCCGAACTATGCCCAAAAGTGGCAATGAAAAATCAGCAAATCAGGGTTAGTCAACTTGACATGAAAATTTGAACTAGCTATCAACCTAATACCAAAAATTTGTAACAATAGAATCTGTAGGAAATTGAATGTAGTTTCTAAACTACTAGGCCTTTTCTAAAAAAAAATTAATATAATTGGTGAAAAGTATAGATTTCAATACAATAATACAAAAATTTCAGGAAAAAAATAAGAAGTAGGTGTATGTCTGACCACCTTAATCATGATCAAATGATAATATTTTTTTATAAGATTTAATATATAAGTAGTAGACTCATGCCCAAATGTGACACATATTTTTTTGTAATTTTATTCCAAAAAAATAATTAATTATGAATCTTCTGCTACAATGTTTTCAGAATAAAAAAACTCCCGTGTCTGACCACCTTAACTCATTCAAAACTTTACAAAATTCAAATATTTTTTTTTCCTAATCGTAGGTGAAGCATAGAATGTGACGCATTATTCATATTTCAAAAATGTTATACCATCTAAAAGTTATAGTCATTTTTCAATCAGTATATAAATCAAAACTTTAGAGGTAGCTCAATTAGAAAATAACTAATAATTGCTTACCAAATTCAAAATTTGACATCAATTATATCGATAGAAATCTGATAATCTCCTTAAGATACCCTTTTCATTTTATCAAATTTGGGTGAAAAAAAAGTCGTCAGCTACATTGTCAAAGTTTGGAACTTAGAGAAATAGGGGAAAAACATGCATTTGAGACATTTCAATAGTTGACCATGTAGGTTTGGTGCACAAAGCAATATCGAGCCTAATCGAGTACCCGAATATGACAGTAGAATTTTGAATTTTCACTTTCCCTTCCCTCCACTTTCTCCCTCCCATTTCTCCATCCTTCATATGATATATTATATATATAAAACTATATATTAGATATATTAAATATTATATAATATACATTTTACATTTAATATTAAAAAATATATATTAGATTATATATTATATATATTAAATATTATATAATATACATTTTACATTTTAAATATTATTTAATATATATTAATATTAAATGTTACATTATATATTATATATTATTTTATATGTATAATATATTAATATCTATTTTACAACTATGTACGAAAGGTTGGAAGATTGCAGAAAAATCATGGATGGCCATTGAAAGAAGCAAAGGAAATTAATTAGCCATTTAAAAAATTCATGGGCGGCCATTGAGGAAGAGAGAGAGTGAGAAGGTGGTGGGGGTTGAGAGAGGAAGAGAGAGAGAGTGAGGAGGTGTGTGTGTGTGTGTGTGTGTGTGTGTGTGTGTGTGAGAGAGAGAGAGAGAGAGAGAGAGAGAGAGAGAGAGAGAGAGAGAGAGAGAGAAGGGGATGAGGAGAGAGTAGTTGAGAGAGAGAAGGGGAAGGGGAGAGAGAGAGAGAGAGAGAGAGAGAGAGAGAGAGAGAGAGAGAGAGAGAGAGAGAGAGAGAGAGAGAGAGAGAGAGAGAGAGAGAGAGGGGAATGGGAAGGGGATAGAGTAGGAGAGAGAGAGAAGGGGAAGGGGAGAGAGTAGGAGAGAGAGAGAGAGAGAGAAGGGGAAGGGGAGAGAGTAGGAGAGAGAGAGAGAGAGAAGGGGAAGGATAACCAATTCATTACAATATTAATTAGGATTTTTAAGCAAAGTGAGTAAGGTCCTGGATAGGGACATTACAGATCCACACATTATTTAGTAGATACCTCCAAGAACCCACATACACAGGAGTAGGTTTGAAGTAAGACTAAGATTATTTATCGGTTCAAATTTATATTACTATTTTGTACTTTTGATTAACATCCAATGATTGGATGTGAAATTCACAAATTTGATTATATTGCCACTGGTTCTATTTCAAATTCTGGAAAAAATGGATATTTGACATATGTTCATAAATTTTAGTCAACACCATTTTAAAATAACACATCAGTTTATCTTTACACATTAAGAATATCATCCTTAGGAATTGAACTGAAATTGACATAGGTCATAGGAAATAAATGCCCCAACTATTTGGTGTCTTTGACATTTTGAGTTTCTTCTTACAATCAGGAGAAGAATATTACTCTCCAAATGGTTTTGGATAGTAACATTTGTACTTCCTCTTCACAAATATATTTCTTCCCTCATCTTGCTACCTATTGATACCGACAAAGTGAATCTAGGCATTTCTGCCATATAATGGGAGGAAATTGGTTTCCTAATTTATTGATATGTGTCTAAATAACACATGCAAGAATCTTTTCTTTGATATTTCTCACTAACACTTTTGAACTGAAAATGTTTGCAAAAACTACCATGTACTTGCATGAGGACATTATATATTACAAGAATCCCATACAGAAGCAACTAGCAAGCCACTCAAAAAGTAGTAACTGATAGCAAGTGGGATAATGCAGATGCTTTAATAAACCACTATCTTCTTTACTCAAGCAACATCTAGTTCATTTGCTTGACTAGGGCATGTTTGGGAACAAACAGTCTCCATTTAAACTCAAGTCTCTGGAAATGCAGTTATATTTGTTAGTGGAGAAGATACACCCATTGGATCTGCAATAACTTTATGCCCACTGGAATTTCCATTTCTCTTCAATTGGGATACTCTTTCAAAAATTGCATCTACCCTTTTACCAATTTGGGAAATCAATGGGTCTATTTGTGGACCTCAAAGGAGTTGGTCACCTAAATGAGAACCTTGAGATGAATCAGGAACTTCTCTATGAAAGAGATGAATACCTTGAGAATCTCTCCATTTGTCAGCTGAATTAAAACCTTGGACCATAGATGGCTGCCCTTTGTTGTAAAATGAGGAGTGAGACTACCTTGCCAAAGGTGGCAATGAACTTACATTTGAGGGATATTGCCTAACATGAGTAACCTAGTTTCCCAAGTCTTGTAAATTCAAGGCCATTGAGGAATAGGCATTTCTAATATAAATATTTGTGGTGCTAGAATGAAGTGCATGACCAAATTCTTTTCCTGCTAATGAACCAATTTGAGGCTTCATTTCACATTACTCTGTGGATAATTCCACAACACTTGTTACTTCTCTATCTAAATTTTTTGTGTCAATGTACATGTGCACTGAAGAGCTTTTGTCACTACTTGAGAAACTACCAGATGGTGAGTACTCATCATCATCATCTGACATAGGCTCACATGCATATCTTACTTCTTTCCTTTGCTGCTTTCCCCTTCCTAGCTCTTCCTCCTTATCTATAACTTCTATCCTGGGTCCAAGAAGCTCTTCCCACTCTTTCCCATTAATATGCAAATATTTTTGTCCATAACAGTATTTTCTACCTTTATTATTATATTGATCTGATTTGATGCACCATCACTATTTGATCCATACTTCCCTTTCATTTTACTTGCTTTGCTCCTTTTGCACGTCATAGGCCAGGATTTGATAGTGGGTATGACCTTGGTACTACCGGCATTAATGATAAATTTTACCTTTTAGCTATTAATTTTTTTTCATTTTTCCTATATGATGCTTTTGTATACGAATTTTAGATATGACTAAGCTAAGTGCAATGGAGATGGAGATGACTAAATTGAGAGAGCAGAGGCAGAGAGCGATAAAATTTTAGGGCTTGCAAAAATATGGAATTATAATCTTCCTCCTAGAGTAGACACTAATGAAGTTCTTCGTACCTGGTCTCTCGGTCACCTACCATGATCAAGTGTCCTAGCATAAGTCCTGGGTAGTGAAGGGACCATGCCAACAATACCAACTATGACCTATAAATATATATTTTCAATAATGAGATTAGTAGAGTGGTGCAACATAGAGTAATAAATCTACAAAATAGGATGATAGCATAATAAAATTACAAATTCATTGAACTAAAATTAAAACTTACATTTGGTGATCCCTCCTCTAGAATAGTGGGCTAGGTCAACAAAGATATGAAAGATTCTCATGGGCCCTCCCTCACACTCAGAGTAACCTATGAGAGTAAAAAGATTGCCAATTATATATAAATGTACTTTATCATAGCAACCCTGGTTACAAAATACAAATAACAATATGTAAAAGTCTACATACAATTGGGCTATCACTTCGAATCGAGATGCATGTAACCCTACGCTACCAAACTGCTATCAGGACATCATCAATAGCCACACCCTATACAATAAAGTGCAAGTAAAATATTTATTACTACACACAAGTGGCATACGTGTGCATGCATAATTAATCTTAAAAAATTAACTACCTTTCCTTTGTCGACACCTAATGAAGGAACCCCCTCATGCCCCCCATTGAAATCAGTCGTAGCCTGCAAGAACACAATCAGATGATAATATATAAGTAAATGTATGAATTTTATTGCTCTAATTGATAGAGATTTAAGCATGTACAACAAATGATATAAAAAATAACTAATGGGTACATAATTTATAATATACCATATAGTCATCAAGGCCAAATGAAATGGCTGAAAGTGTGGACTCATCCACCTATCTCACCTCCTCCTGTGTCATCAACTAAACATAAATGGAAAAAATATATATATATATAAGTGCATGCAATCATTAAAACTAATCTAAATAAATAAATTATTTTTAAATTAAATAAGTCATGTGAAAAATTTATTTATAATGTTTACTCTTACCGTATCAACATGAATCAATGGCTCTGCGTACACCTCTTGAGCACTCTCATGAGATGTAGATGCTCCATGAGGTGTTGCAGCCTCTGTAGCTGCGTCTCCTATATCCTCCTCATCAATAACATGTAACTGATATATATCATCATCAGTAAGCAGTCCAAGGCACATATTCTTGCATATAATGCAAATATGGGGCTTGCATACATGTGAACTCGGATGAGATGTCAATGCACCAGCATCATCCACACCAGGAGGCAACACTAACCTGGTCTGCATGATCAACTGATCACTCAATAAATGAATGTCCCTAATAGTCTATGAGGCAGCCTTTGCAATGATATCAGAATGCTACACTTGAGGAGGGGGTGCGACATCAGTGGGGGGGACAAAGGTAGTGGCCTTTTTGTGCTGGGAAAATGGCCTAGTCTAAGGAGCTCTTCCACCTACACCCATGTTGGGCCTCATACTCCAGTAATCAACATGGTGACCAAGCACAAACTCAACATTCAATTTTTTTATGAAATAAAATGGGACCTCCAAATTGCTATGGGGTGGTTTATCAAAAACCATCCACCAGTGATCCCAAAAGTTTGTGCGCATTGCTTCATTTGTGTACCATTTTATTGATAATTTGGGCTTTTGGGGGTCAACTAGTATTCCAATTTTAGGATTGACAAAAAGGGTGGCTATATCTTCCTTACTTATATTAAGGGCTGCAATCCCATCATGGTCAAGCCCGTCATCAAATTGGGCATGCATATCATCATGCCAATGAAGAGCAGCATTATATTGCTGCGTGAGTGTGTCAATATTTTCAGCAATTGTATTTAGTGTGGCAAGCATGGGACCTACCATAGGTATATTTTGATATGTGTTTTGGAAACCTCATATTGTGTTCAAATTATCTTGTATCAAATCTTCTAAAGATTGAGGGTTTTGACATGGGGGATTGTTTTCGGGATCATTATTTGGTGAGTGAGGGTTATTTTCTTCATTGTTGTCAGCCATGCCTAATTAAATAAAAAGAAAATTTAAATTTCAATCTAATTTCATATAGTATTCCAAATATAAATAGAAAACCCTATTTCAACAAAAAAAATGACATTTGGCATGAAAATTAAATAAAATAATCAAAATAAACAAAAAATTTACTTACCAAATATGCTAGGAGTCAAATTTGTGGTTTCCAAAATCAGATACCTGAAAATATATCGTGTATCTAATATATCAAGCCATTGTCACAAGAAAAAAATGTGAAGAGAAATGAGGAAAAGGGCTAGCGGGTTTTGGATTTATGCCACAGGTATTGGGTACCCGATATCATGTCGGGTACCTAATATTTTATTGGGTACCTAATATGGTATCAGGTACCCAATTAGGCCTATGCTTTGGTGTCAAGTTTTCCTAGGTGTACTGACACCCAGGCCTACTCAAAAGTCAACAAGCATTTTCATGTGCTTTTGGATGAGTGAAAAGTGAATAGTTTTCACATCACCACTTTTTGGCCCCTCATGATCTTGCACATACCCATTAAACATTTATATGTTTTTCTCTTTGATGAATAATCAAGAAATATTCCTTCTCCTATATATTCAAACTTTCCATTTCTAGCATCTTTGAGTATGTAACACCTACTTCCAAATTTTTTGAACTTACATTCGGTGTGTGACCAAATCAAAGTTCATACGATGTCTTGTTTGTATGTTTCTTCAACTATACTCTGTTGAGAGTATAAACTCACTACTTATGGATTCTCTCTAGAATGTTTGTGCAACCTTTTTGTCTATCACAAAAGTTCTAGCAAGTCAAAAATGGTTCTATTCCTTCTCCCATCTATCCTATTTTGGTGGAGTTCTCAGTGCAGATACTTGTCTTTTAATTCCATCCTCATTGTAGAAGATGGTAAATTAATCAAAGATAAATTTAGATCATCTATCATATCTCAAACACTTCATTTTTTAACATGTTTCTTTTCCAACTCTTCCTTTATACCACTTAAACATTTGAAATGCATCATATTTTTCTTTTAGAAACATAACAGACATCATTATTTAATAATCATCAACAAACAAAATAAAGTATCAATCTCCATAATATAACTCTCATAGAACCACAAAGGTTAGTGTGAACCAATTCCAAAATACCATTGGTAGATTAAGATTTCCTTTAAAAACTTGACTTATTCATCTTACCAATCTGACATTCCTTGCACATCACTTTATCAAGTTTTCATAATTTGGGTAGTCCTTTGACTCTACTCTTCTTACTTACTTTGATCAAGTTGTCAAAATTCACATGAAACCATCTCTTATGCCATTTCCATACATCTTCAGTTTTAACAAATAGGAAATTATTTGCATCAGTATCAAGATAAAATAGATTACCTCTTGATTGCCCACTAGTTTTAATCAAATCTCCATTAGCACCATAGATCTTAACCTTTATGTTCTAAAAGTATAGTTGGTGGCTAGTATTTTTCAGTTGTGCAACACTCAATAGATTATAGTTTATTCCTTTAACCCAATATGCATCATTACATTTCAACTTCTCATTTAATACAATGGATCCCTTACCTTTCATAGGGCATGGAGAATCATTGCCAAATTTGACAAATTCTCCATCATATTCTTCTAGTTTATCAAACTTGTCAATATCATCAGTCATATGATGTGAACATCCACTTTCAATAATTCATGGGTCTAGTTTACTTACATGAGAAATAATTTCTCTCTCATCTTCATAATTTTCTTCATCTGATTCTTCCTTTGCAACAACATAGAAAACTTTGTAGCCTTCTTTGGTATTATGAGATTCATCATCAGTTACACCTTCCTCAGCTAGGTAGAAAGACTTCTTACCTTTATCCTTAAAATATCCAAATATTCAATGTTGGTTGTCTCTTTTCTCTTTCTTATCATTCCCGTCATTGTCAAGACATCTAGATGCAATATGTCCAATATAATTACAATTGAAACATTTCAATAGTAACTTGCCTTTGTACTTTCATTTACCTCTAGGTAATCTATTAGCCAGTAGTGCTTCCAATTCTTCCTACTCTTTTTCTTCATTTAGAATACTGTCATGCTCACTTCCATATGAGTTACTATGATTTCCTCTTTCTCTTCTTGATGGTCCAATGCTTATAGATGACTTGAAGGAAGTTTCAATGGTTAGTAGACTATTATCATAATTTCTAATCTCAAACATAGTCAGCTTACCGATTAGGGATTTGAAAGAATAAGAACATTGTTCAGTATAGATCTCAATTCCTAAATTGAAAATACTCTAATAGCATACTTAGAAGAAAGATTTCTCAAAATTTTACTTACCACTTCTTCATTAGTCAATGATACAACAACACCTCCAACGACATTCACTACTCCCTTGATTTTGTTGCTATATTGTGTGATGTTCTCTTCATCCTTCATCCTCATTCCATCATACTTTCCTCTTAGAATAACAACCCTAGCTTATTGTACATGATGATCTCCTCCATATATAAGTGTAATCATATCCCACATCTATCTTGAATTAGCACAATCCTTAACATCATTGACTTCAGGATCGAAGAGGGAAGAAGAAATCTCTATCATAACTAAGTTATGTTCCTACTTTTCTCTCACTTAATCAACTAACAAGGGTCTTGTAGGTAGTGGAGTGTAGTCATTATCCAACAGATTCAATGAAAATTCTCCAATCCTGGATATATACAATCTCATTATGCTTTTTCATGTAGAGAAAATTTATGTGTTCAACTTAGGTACTTCTCTCCTATACATCTTCAGATATTTTACTCAAGTCTTTTAAAATGATCTTTTCAGAGTACTTAGCTCTAAAACCAATTTTTGGATTATGGAGGGGGGGTCAATATGTAATCCCTAATCCCAAATACCTTAAAAACTTTTCTTTGATTAACTTGGTAGAAGCTTGGTTAAACACAATTTACTATTTATTGACAATAATAAATAAATTATAACAATCAGTAAATCATTCACAACATGTAACACCACTATTTAATGTGGAAAACCATCTTTGGGAAAAACTACTGTGGGAATTGTCACCCACTAAGAAAATACTCTTCTGAAGTACACCTGGTTAAGAGCCAATCTGGTTAAATATTACAATACACACTGTTCGGTGTGATATGGTCAAGGGATTTACCTCAGATATCTTAGGATCTTCACCCTGTTAGGAGTGACCTTGTTAGAGGGCTTCAAACACTCTTTAGAATGTTACATTTTTCAAGGATTTTACAATAATACTGTTAAGTCCACTCTATTACAAATGCTAGTAAGAAATAGTAAATAAATTGACTTGTAGATTTGAAACTATCTTTTCTCAAGTAGATCCTTGTACATTCTTCTATCTTTACTTCAATTCTTCATTATCCAATGGCATCAATACTTCATCAAATCCTTCTTTTCCCACTCAGAATCTCTCTGTTCCTTCTTCACTCCAATAGTCGATAACCCTTCAACTATTCATTTTGTTAGCCGTTTGTCAATACAAGATCATCCTTTATATAGACAAATTTTTCCTCTTAATATCCTCTATTACATTTTTCTTTGATCAATCTTAACTGTCCAATTCATTATACCTTGAATCTAGATCTCGGTAACATGTATTCTTTTCACCTAGGAACTTGAACTTTTTGAGAAACTTATTCCATCTCTCTTTCCCCTTAGATATTTTTGTAGATCTTCACCATGAACTTTCATAACCATAGATCTCTTGTAACTAAATTTCCTCATCATCATGATCATCTAGTGCATTATAGATAATTATTAAATGTTGATTTAATCCTTATTTAATATCTATTCCTCGCTCGGTGTCCTTCATTTGAATTTTGGTTAACTTTTCTTGATGTCTTGAGTTCATTTTTCTTTACCGAGTAACTTCCTTTTTCCTTTACCTTATCGAGTGATTTTTCCTTCTCAATAGGAAAATAAAATTAACTTACCAAATTTTCAAATATTCACCACCATGCTTTATCGACTTAACATAATCATATGTTAGGTAGAAAATAATTATATCAACATAATCTAATCATTGACCGATCTGTATTAGTTATCCATTTAAGTTCTTCAACTTCACAACATCTCATTTATTTTTCTCCTTAACTCATTCACCTTATATAATATACCAAATGATATGGAAAAATAATATAAACTAGAAATCAATTTCTTTACATCAATGATAAGACAATAACTGATCTAGCCTTTCTACTGTCATATATTCCTCTTATCTTGGTCGATCTTCATAATCATCTCCGTTAGATAATCAATCTTCAACATTAATATCAGTTATATTAATAGGAGTAAGAAAATTTAATCCTAAATTTTCCTAAGACATTTTTTTTCTCTATTTTAGATAGGTTGGAGCACCTTGTATAGCAACAAGTGCAAAAATTGCAAAGTTGTCAAAAAGTTGTCATGACAACTTTTACAACTTTGCAATGTTGCTCGATAACATTTTTCCTAGAAGGCTAAAAGAAGGAATTAGGTCATTTGAAGACCTTAACCACCTTACACATGTGGGAAAGGATTATTTAACCATCCTAAATATAGAATACTGAGGTTGGATACTTTGAGGAACATTTTAGTTATTGTAATCAAGTGCATTTTCAAATAATTAAGCCATTGTCTTAATGTGTTATTGCATCATTTGAATCTAACGGATTAGTATAGCATTCTTGTTGTGAAATATTTTTGATATCATTGATTTTCTTCCATTTTGTACAGATTTATGAGTTTTTTTTGTTCTATTTTAATTTATTGTAACTAGTTAGTTCACTCACTTGTACATAGTCTACTGTGTAAAAATGACTCCCTCATAAAATCCCACCATGTGTTCATCAAAAAATTTTGGGATATGTAAGTGGAGTCAATATAAAGTGTCATATCCAAGGAGGAGGAAAGAACATGAGTTTTGATCATTTTAAGACCTTGACCTAGGCGAGCCCCATCAATGCTTGACTAGGAACAAGGAGTTTGATTTTGAGTTTACTTGCAAGGGTGGATTAAAATTGTGGACCCAAGAATTTGGAGATGTGTATTGGGAATAGATAGAGTCCTAGTAAAGACATAGAGTCTTAGTAAAGACATAGAGTCTTGTCCAATATATTTGGAAACAACTTCCATTCATTGAACATGGAACTCTAAGAAGCCCTTAAAACCATCAACAAACCCCCAATGTGTGAACAAGGTACTGTACGGGTTTATGGAGGTCCAAGACCCACAAAATATCTTAGGGTAACATAATTTATTTAAGAATCCAAGATTATTTTGGAATATTCATAAGAATAAATTAGGATAAAATCCAAAAATCTCAAAGTAGGAGGCCTAATTAGGGCTCTAGGCTACTAGGTCTAAATTTTCCTAATTTGGTGAAATTGGTAAAGAAGTTGAAAGATATTAAAAAAATGAGTCAAGAAATTTTCATAGAAGGTGATTCGAGAACATCCACACCCCTAAAAGATTCTATACTTTCAAAGGAGGTAAAACACATTTTTCATAGTGAAGAGAGCTTGAAGGGAGAAAACAAGGATTGAGATTGGATGGATCAGCTAGAGGGAAGAGGAGTTTTTCTCTGATGGAGGAAATTGGTAAAGGTCCTAGGAGACAAAGGGAAAAGATTGTAAAGACCCTGATTAATGGATTATGGATCTTAGTGGGTTAGGAACTTAGGAGGGTCCTAAAAAAGAAGTGGGAAAACTAGGTTGATCCTATCATATTGGTATCAAAGCTTGAAAGATTGGGGCTAGTGAAATTTGATGTTGTATTCAATAGAATTAGTGGATTCATCCAAGATGGTTACTAATGTAGAGTTAGCAAAGAAAGTGGAAGATCGGAAGGAGGAAAATAGACTCATCAGGGAAAGGTTAGCAGAGATTGAAAGTAAACTTGGTGCAGTATAGACCCAAACACAAATATTTATTGAGAAGGTTAGAGAAGTGGAAGATGAGCCAAACCATATATTATAGGAGGAACCTTTCTTGAGGGAAATAAAGGCAATGAGTGGAAATTCCTTTGAAGGAGTACAATAATTTAGTGGAAAAAGAGAATCAAAATTAGTCATGGAGTGGATAGAAGGGATGTAGAATCACTTTGAGTGTGAAATTATCAGTGAAGCCCAAAAAGTCAAACTAGCCAAGTCAAGAATTAGGGGAGCTTCTCTAACTTGGTGGAAGTTTGTACAAAATGAAAGAGAAAAATATAAGGTAAGACTCCTATTTCCTCTTGGAAAGGAATGGTGATCAAAATTAGAGAGACATACCTTGCAGATGACTATAAGGTACAATTACACAAGAAAAGAAAAAACCTAAGGAAAAAAGACCTTTAAGTGAGTTCCTATACATAGGAGTTTCACAAGCTATGTCTTAGGTCTCATGTGATGGGAGAAGGAAGCATAAAAGTGGCTAGGTATCTAAATGGGTTAAGGTGGAATATACAAGAGGAGATAAGCATCTTGATCCCAAGGATAGTTCATCAATGCTATCAACTTTCTCTCAAGGTGGAGGCGATGCTTAAGAAGAAGCATGATACAAGAAGTTGAGGTAGAGGTAGAGGGAGAGATGGGAGAGGCCATAGAAGAGGCTTTGGAGGATAAAATTCATAGTAGAGAACTCAAGGTGATACCAATCTCACAGAACAATGAGGAGAAGAAACTAGTAGAAGAGGTGGTTATAATAGGGGAAGAGGCTCAGGAAATTTTTTTAGAGGAAGATCCAGTGGCCAAGGAAGATGATCTTATTTCTCTTTAGTGAAGTGTTACAATTTCCATCAATTTGGGCATCCTGCATATAGATGTCTTGAGAAGAGTTCTTCAACTCAAGGTGGAGAAAAAAGAGTGAGTTATGTTCAATAAGAGACCACAAGAAAAAAGGAAACTAAGGTGGCATTGGATTCATAGGTAGGAGACAATCTCATGATTAGGAGAACTCTCATCAAAGAACCAATTAGAGAAGAACCAAGCCAAAGGAGGTCCCTGTTTAGAATCAAATAAAAAATCTTAGGTAAGGTTTGAAAAATTATTATTGATTCAGGATCCACTTATAATATAGTTTCTAATGAGGCATTTAACAAGATGAACTTGCAACGAGTCCCACATACTAACCCCTATAGGGTCACTTGGTTGAACAAAGGCCAACATGTGTTAGTCAATGAGAAAGCTTGGGTAGAATTCACCATAGGGAGATATAAGGATAGGGTGTTTTGTGATGTCTTACCCATGGATGCTTTCCATCTTCTATTGGGAAGACCTTGGCAGTTTGACGAGAAGACCATTCATGATGGAGAAAAAAAATCTTACTCTTTCAAGAAGGATGGGGTCACATATAAAATTCAATCAATATTAGAAGAAGGGGAAGTGAGATCAGTAGGACCTAATGTACTCTTGGTAGGAGAGAAAGAGTTCTTGAATTTGCTAGTAGAAGGTGAAGGAGTAGGATTTTCCTTAGTATTGAAACCTAAGGATGAGAAGGTGGACAAGAAGATAGAACTAGCCATGGAGGTGCAAGAATTTCTAGTGAGTGTAAGGAGATAATTAGTGATGGACAAACTTCTACCTTACCACCTAAGACATATATTATCCATCAAATAGACTTCATTCCAAGAGCTTGACTTCCAAAAAAATCTGCCTATAAGATGACCCCATAATAGAATGAAGAAATTGCAAAACAAATACAAGAGCTTGTTGACCAAAGCCTAATAAGGAAGAGCATAAGCCTTTGAGCAATCCCCACTATTTTAGCTCCAAAGAAAGGAGGTACTTGGAGGTTGTTACTAATTATAGGTCCATTAATATGATCACCATAAGATATAGGTTCCCAATCCCAAGAATAGAAGAATTGATGGATTGCATAGGAGAAGCCAAGTATTTTTCAAAAACTGACCTCAAGAGTGTTTACCACCAAATCAGAATTAAGGAGGGAGATGAGTGGAAAATGGATTTTAAAACCACATAAGGTCTATATGAATGGTTGGTCATGCCCTTTGGGTTTTATAATTCCCCTAGAACCTTTATGATACTAATGAATGAAGTGTTAAAGGACTTCATAGGTAAATGTGTGATGGTATATCTTGATGACATCTTAATTTTCAGCAAAAGTTAGGCAAACCATTTGATGCATTTGCAAGTTGTATTAAAAAAATATTACACGAGGAAAAGCTAACCATAAATTTGGATAAGTGTAAGTTCATGAAACATGAGTTGGTGTACCTTGGCTTTGTTATATCAAAAGGGAACTTGAAGATGGATACTAGTGAGGTGGATGCAATAGTAAGTTGGCCTACACCAAGTCTTCTACAAAGGTAATAAGCTTCCATGGTTTTCCATAATTTTAGAGGAAGTTCATTAGGCAATTGAGTGAGATATGTGCACCAATACTAGACACCATAAAAGGTGGGATGAAAGCTAAGTTTCAGAGAAATGAGAAAGAAAATAGGAGTTTGGAAACCTTGAAGGAGAGGATAGCCACACAACCTATCTTGGTATTACCTAGTTTTGAAAAACTATTCACTGTTGAATGTGATGCCAACAATATTTCTATAGGAGTAGTCCTAAGTCAAGAAGACAAACCAGTATCTTTCCATAGTGAAAATCTTAGTGATGTTAAAAAGAAATACTCCTGATATGACTTGGAGTTGTATGTATTAGTCCAATCTTTAAGGAAATAGAGGCACTACCTCCTCCCTAAATAATTTGGGTTGTAAACAGACAATCAGGTTCTAAGTTTCCTAAACTCTCAAGATAATCTTAGCCACAAAGATATAAAGTGGGTAGAGTACATGAAAGCTTATGACTTCACAATAAATCATAAGAAAGGACAATAAAAAAAAGTTGCTGACACTTTGAGTAGAAGGATTTTGTTAGTCCAAGAGGTATAGTTAAGGAGCATTGGCATGGAAAGTTTCGAAGAGATTTCACGAGATGATGAGGACTTCTCAGTCACATATAAGGTATGTAAAGAGTTTCAAAATCATTTTCACTATGAGTAATCTGATTATACTCTTCAAGAAGGTCTTTTATAAGGGGAGGGAAACTATGTATGCCTAGAGAATCAATGAGAAAGAACCTAATTCAAGAGAAACACAATGGGAGTCTTAGTGGTCATTTTGGGGTAAATAAGACTCTAGAGTTGGTTCAATAGTACTACTACTGGCCCAAGATGAAAAAGGATATCAAGAGGTATGTGGAAACTTGCATTGTTTGTCAAAAAGATAAGGGAACCTCATCTAATGTAGGGTTGTATCAACCCCTTTCAATTCCTAATAAACCTTGGGATTGCCTCAATATGGATTTTGTTGTAGGGTTTCCAAAGAAAAGACAAGGGTATAATAGAATCTATGTAATTTTAGATAGGTTTAACAAAATGAAAGACTTTGTACCTTGCAAAACTACTCATGATACATGCCAAATTGCCAAAAAAAATTTCAAGGAAATCATAAGGATCTATGGATTTCCTATGATAATTGTATTAGATAGGGACTCTAAGTTTATGAGTCATTTTTGAAAGACTTTGTGGAAAAAACTTGGCCCTAACATTTATTTTGGGTCTTCTTACCATCCCCAAATAGATGGATAGACTGAGGTTGTCAATAGAAGCTTGGGAAATCTCCTAAGGTGTCTCACCAAAGAATATGGCCAGACATGGGATGAAGTCATTCCCCAAGAAGAACTTTCTTATAATGAAACTATAATATGAACCATAATAAATATCCCCTTTAAAGTGGTCTATGATATTCATCCAAGATGAATTTGTGAGCTCAAAGACCTAGGGGATAAAGCAACTAGAAGTGGATATGCAGAGGAATTTTCTTAGTCCATGAAGGAGGTACATGACTCAGTCAAGCAAGTACTTGTGGATAGTACTAACAAGATAAAAAAAAGGTGGATGAAAGAAAGAAGGGAATTCAATTCCAAGTAGGGGATCTATTCATGGTTCACTTAAACAAGGCAAGGTTGCAAAAAGGAGTGCCTAATAAACTCAAAATGAGAAGACTAGGGCCCTATGCCATTTTATTTAAATATGGGAGAAATGCTTACAAAATGAATTTTCGTGTAGATGTAGGAATCTCTCCAATATTATATGTTTCAGACTTAGTGCCATACAAAGGAATGAATCTAGTAGAAGGTTAGGGACAATCTGATGTTGTATAAGATGCTGAAGATTTGAAGTTACCAGCCACACCAAGACCATGAGCTGAGAAGATCCTAGAGTCCATGGTAACTAAAAAGACTTAACACAAGATATATATGGAGAACCTCATCAAGTAGCTAGTAATGGAAGAACTAGAGGCTAAATGGGTGACTAAAATTGATTTTCACAAGTTGGGTATAGATCCTAACTTGATCCCTTCCAATGGGACTTAACTTCTTTTGTTTAGGGAAAATGGTTTAGGAGCACCTAAGGTATTAGTCTAAGTAGCTTATCCATTTTTGTCTTGAAATAACTCTAGCCAATTCAATTAGTTATAAAAAACTAATGCAGAGTATTTTTGATCTTTTTGGATTGGTAGGTTAGTGGTGATTCAGTTTTTGAAGGTTGAGTCTTAGTTGGTCCTAGGGTATACTTGGTTGGTTGAGGAACGTAGGTAGGTGAAACTAGGTCCAAGATGATAAAAGAATAAAAAATGAGTGGAGTAATTAAATTTAATCCTAAATTGTCCTAAGAAATGTTTTTTTCCTTATTATAGAGAGTTGGAGCACCTTAGATAGCAAGAAGGGCAAAAATTGCAAAGTTGTCATGACAACTTTTTCAACTTTGCAAAGTTGCTCAACAACTTTTTTCTAGAAGGATCAAAGAAGGAATTAGGTCATTTGAAGAACTAAACCAAATTAAAGACATGAGAAAGGATTATTTAACCATACTGAAGCTTGAATCCCAAGGTTGAATAAGTTGAGGAACATTTTGGGTATTGTAATCAAGTGCAGTTTTAGATAGTTAAGCCATAGTCTTACTGTGTTTTTGCATCAGTCAAATCTAATGGATTAGTATTGCATTATTGTTGTGAAATATTGTTGATATTAGTGAAAATATTCATTTTTTAACATATTTTTGAGTTTGTGTTTACGTTTGTTTGTACTATTTTAATTTCTTGTAACTAGCTAGTTCACTGGCCTGTACATAGTCTATTGTGTAAAAATGACTCCCCCATAAAATTCCATCGTGGGTTCATCAAAGACTTTTGGGACATGGACGTGGAGTCAATTTAAAGTGTACATAGACAAGGAGGAGGCAATAATATTTTTTTATATCATTTTAATACCTTTCCCTAGGTGAGCCTTGTCAATGCACAACTAGGAACAAGGAGTTTGATTTTGAGTTTACTTGCAAGGGTGGATTGAAATTGTGGACCCAAGAATTTGGAGATGTATATTAGGATTAGATAGATTTCTAGTGAAGAGATAGAGTCTTGTCCAATCCATTTGGAAAAAAATTCCATTCATTGAACATGGAACTCCAAGAAGTCCTTAAAACACTCATCAAACCCTCAATTTGTGAACATGGTACTATACGAATGCATGGAGGTCCAAGACCCACAAAATATCTTAGGGTTACATAAGTTATTGAATAATCCAAGATTATTTTGGAAGGTCACTAAGAATAAATTAGGAGAAAATCCTAAAATCTCAAAGTAGGAGGCCTAATTGGGGCACTAGGCTACTAGGTATAAAATTGCCTAGTTTAGTGAAATCGGTAAAGAAGAAGTCGAAAGATATTAAAAAAATAAGTCAAGAAATTTGAAAGGAAGATTATTTGAGAACCTTTACACCCTTGCAAGATTATATACTTGCAAAGGAGGTATAAAATATTTTTCATAGTGAAGAGAGCTTAAAGGGAGAAAGGAAGGATTGAGCTTTGATAGATCACCTAGAGGGAAGAGAAGTTTTTCTCTAATGGAGTACATTGGGAAAGGTCCTAGGAGACAAGGTAAAATATTTTGAAGACCCTAATCAAGGGATTAGGGATATTAGTGGGTTAGGAACTTAGGAGGTTCCTAACAAAGGAATGGGAAAACTAGGTTGATCCTATCATTGGAGTATTGGAGACAAGCTCTAGATGACTGCATTGTGGTGGTCTGAAGACCATACTTGGATTGTGAGGCTTGGTCCTCTAATATATGAGAGATGTAATATATTTTGATAAGCATATATATCTTATTGGTCATACACATGCTACCATTGAGAGATTCATTCATACATGTGTTGCAACAATTTAGCCTGATTTAAGGGATCCCATAAGCCATAGCCACCTATGTCTAGATTTGGGATGATGAGGTACATTAGGGTATGAATATCACATGTGATGATGTTGTTCAGGAGATCTAGGGATTAGTTCTAGTTGCATGGGACCTTGTAGCTGATTTGATAGATATTAGCATAAGAGATGAGCATAGACACTATTTAGATCAAAATCCCTTCCTACATCTGACTTCTCTAGATGGGGTAGTTTTGAAGATTGATGATTTGAAGGATGTAGAAGATTATGCTAGTAGAAAAGGAGGAGGATGAGGAGGAAGCCAAGGAGGAGGATAGAGAGGTCCCAATAGAGGAGGTATCTGACATGGTGGATAGGATAGAGGGAGAGATTAGTGGAGAGGTTGGGGTGGAGGACTTGGAGCTATTAGAGGAGATGATGATGGTGGTGGTGGTGCTGATGGGGTGATGATGGAGGTGAAAGTGGAGGAGGTGGTGATTCTAGGAGAGTAAGATTGAGAGTGGTCTATTGGAGTTGATGAGTAAACAACCCACAGTTCCCAAGATCACTTGCATGCAAACACCAACTACAGAAAGAGAGAGAAGAAAGAAGCTAGAGAAGCCTGAATGCATGGATTCATGAGAGAGGAGACATCTTTGATGTCACTACTACATTTGGGGCCAAATTTTGATGACCATTTGTCATATTTGCAATGCTCATTTGTCAGAATTTTGACACATGAGTCCGTCACCATTTTTGCGTAGAAGATTGCAACAAAAGACCTACCTATCAGTTTATCGACACCATCTCACATCAAAAAGTTGCAAATGACAATAGCTTTGAAATGGCATTTTTTGTGGTTCATCCATGAAAATTCTGATAACAAGACCTATCGAAAATATACAACCTCTGTCAGAACTGACTGTCGAACCATATTATTTATGACGGTATGACTATGGGAATACTGAAAGTTAGCATCATATTCTGACAGATCTACCTGTTGATGATATGGCCTCACTATCAAAAGTTTTGTCAAATATGTTCTCTTTATGACACTTAAACTTTCGGAATAGCAATAATTTTGCACTATTCTCCGACAGGTTTCCCTATCGAACGTATAGTGTTACTGTCGCACAAAATGTCGTAAGTTATTTGTTTTCGACATTTTTTCTATTGAATGCATAACACTTCTGTCAGAATTAATTATGAATTGTCAAAAAACTGACGGATAGGCACATTAAAGCTAACACAGCTCAAGAGACCATCATAGGTTGTCTCTTTCTTTGGTCTATATTATTGATAGAATGTTTTACCTTTCATTAGCTCATCAAATTCGAGGATTTGAAAGAATTTAATAGAATATTTTCATGACAACGTATATTATTTAAGTTGACATTGGATGAATTTATCTACTTCACACACTTGTAGACTATAAGGACAATGATAAAGAAGCATTGCCATGGGAGGAGATGCTTCTTTATCTCCATCTTCATAGTATACAAGTGTGCAAAGTAGATAAATTAGTGCAACGTCAACTTAAATAATATACGTTGTCATGAAAATATTTTATTAAATTCTTTCAAATCCCTAGATTTGATGAGCTAATGAAAGGTAAAACATTCTGTCAATAATATAGACCAAAGAAAGAGACAACCTATGATGGTCTCTTAAGCTGTGTTATCTTTAGTCCTAGCTACCTATCGATCATCAAGAATAATCACTGCCTTGCATTTATGTACACTACAAAAATTGATCACAGTCTCACAAAAACATTTTACACTTGTACATCTCATCAATACTGGAGTCCTAAAGTAATTTTATACGATCGCTAGCACATTTCGTGCATGGATGAGAAAACACTATCCAAAGTTTCTAGATAACCATTTTTGAGAAGAGGAAGGAATGGAGGCCAAAGAAGGGATAATTGTGAAGGTTTTATAGATGTAGGTTATTGAATCATCATCTCTGCACTGGTACTCAATCTGGCCTCCACTCCATATATGTCTTCTCAGAATCTAAAAACTCTCGATCATTGATTCTCGTCATTTTTTCAGCATCTTTGTGGACTAAGACCTTAAATTATTGAGCTTCTCCTTGTTTCAAGAGTAGTTTAACATTCTCTACTTAACAGGGCCAACCACGTGAAGGTGGAAGCTCACCTAGCCCCTCCTAGGAGCCTCTTATGACCCTTTATGACATTTTAAGACCTCTAAGATGTATTCTTAGGGATTGTAAATGGTCGTAAAGGGTTATAAGGGGTCCTAGGACACAACAGCTAAGAAACATAAATGTAGGTATCATGGTCACAATTTTTTGGAAACACAACATAATTGAGTGGTTTTTCGAGATGATGCAAAGTAGTGGTTGCTTTGCATCATCTTGGAATAGCACTCAATTATGTTGTGTCTCCAAAAAATTGTGACCATGATGCCTACATTTATGTTTCTCATCTGTTGTGATATGTACATCGTAGTCTGTCATTGTTGCAATAGAAGAGCCTATATTCCACAACAAAAAGGAAGACATCTTTTTAGCTTGGGTCTTGATCCTACCCCAATTGTCGAAGGATCTAGGGCCAGGCTCGAAAGATGTCTTCCCATTCTATCTGCAACATTGTGTCCATCCATGATCTCAGGAACATCATCATCTTTCCACTCTTCATTTGCCAAAATATATCGCTGCTTCAAGCTTGCAGAGTAATTTTATTAATAAAAGAACTCTTGCCAACATTAGGGTACCCACAGATCAAAATAGTTGATGTTATTGGTGCTTGTGCTCAAGGATATCGATTCACTATTTTGAAATGGCCAAATCATTTTTATTTTGATTGTAGAGGAAAGGAGTGGGAGATCAAACGAGTGGGAGAAAATGAGTGGGTGAAAGCTGATCGAGAGCGAGAGAAGGCATTGTATTTTATTTGATCATAAATGCTCTCTGAAATGACCAATCATGTTTTCTATTCGATTCCTTTTGGTATTTTTTTTTCCCATATTCAATAGATAAAATCATGGCGGTAGCCACTTAGCCATCTTTTTGATGTTCCAGGTATTTTACAAAGATACAAGTATGTGGATTTATCATTCAATTGCTTGCAGTTATTGGTCAAATGCAAATATTTTGTCACATTACAAGGGAAAGATATCAGTTTGGTGTTTTTGGTTTATGTTAAAAGTTGATTTGGTAAAATCCTCAAAAAACACACTACATGTTCTAAAATGTAAAGAAGTTGAATGTTAATGTAAGATATATATCTCATCCATAGTAATCAAAAGAAAGGACATGAAACTTATAAGGAGATTTACCAAACCAAAAATATAAGGAAATAGGAAACATGGATTGGTACCTTATGAATTGGTTTTTGAGGTGCACAATCTTCATCAATCTTCTCAGAACAAGACCCCTCCTCATGAAAAATGCATTTAACACAAAAAAAAATCTACAAAACTGAACCAATGGCATGCTTAAAACAAAGAAATAGATTGATAATAATATGCTGAAAATTCTATTATGTTTAATACATGCAAAAGGATGTGATGCCCAAAAGTTGGGTCAAAACACAACCAACAATTTTTTTTTAAAAAGTGATAAGTTGACTAAGAGAACAAGGATGTCTATTGTTTACGTTATTCTATAAGAAGGTCACTCAAAATACTAATGTATAAGTTGAGACCAACTGCTCATGGAGTTTAATCGGTTTGATATGAAATATAGAATATATAAGATTTGATCCATCCAACTTATTATTAAATCAGAAAGAAACATCTATAAGTCTTTATCATTAATTATATTTAATTATTATATATTATTAATTAATAATTATAAAATATTAATTAAGTAATATAAATATTAATTAATTAATAAATTATAATCTATTAACTAATATTTAATACATGCTTAAAATTATCAATATTGAACAAAATGGGAATTACCAATAACTATAAAATTCCTTGCATAACATAATATCTATTTATACTAATATTAAGTCCAAAAGCAATAATAACAAAATAACATAAAATAACAAATAACTTTATTACCCACTAAACAATCTTATTAACTATCTAAACATCTAAATAACTTCTAACTAAACTAACTAAACTACTAAACAACCTATCAAAAAAAACAATCTTAAAACTTCAAAATATCCTACATACTACAACTACCCTATCCTCCAAATTAACTACCAACCCCTTCCTAAAAAATCTAACTTGCTAAACCAGCCTACCCACTAGCCTCTTAGCCTCCTCTACCCACGTGCCATGAGGAGTGTGAAATTCAAATAAAGCAAGGGGGGCGCAATTCAAGGTAGAGTTGATGTGCATTGAAAGGAGGTTTAAAACAATGCTAAGACATGACAACCCACCTACCCTTTCAAGCTTCAAACAAGGAAACTATTAACAAGTTTTAACTCCTCCAAAGGGCTGCGTGGATTTTGGAAGACAAAGCTTTTAAAGGCTAACAAGTTGCTTGCTTAGGTGGCACTTAGTACACCATCCCATCATCCAAAAGGATTGGGATTAATTACAAAGCCTTAGCCTTCATCCACCTGCGCCTAGGGAAAAGGCTTGTCAAAAAGGTGAGTATGATATTGTTTAAAAGTTTATTTTATATTTTATTGCTTGGCAAAAGGTGACAAGTTTTAATATTAAAATATGACTGTGGTTGAAATTTTGTATGGGAATTCGTTCCCATACAAAATCCAGAGAGCTATTTGCTCTCTTTAAAATTTCTGGGTAGTGTTATTTCTTTTTAGCTCTTCTAGTTCTTTTTTTTTTGAAACTCATTAGAGCATAGCAATGAAATTTAATGATTCCTAGAATGCAATGAAGAGTTTAAGATTTTGCAATTGGAAAGTATTTCAAATAAAGATTATCATAGTTTATTTGATAATCAAATAAGGTCTTTTCTAAAGACTAAAATGCTCATAGTTTTCATAGTTGTTACTAGACATTTCATAAATCTAAGGAGTGGTTTCAAAGCATAAATTCAAAGTTTATAGCATTGATCTAGTCAATTGAATCATCTACAATCTTCTTAGTTCATTCAAATAAGTGTTGATAACATATCAATATAGATTCAATCAACTTAGTGATCTTATTGCAATAATTTAGAGAGTAAATTCAATGGCAAAGAGAGATTTAAGGTCTTTTAAGAGACAAGCAAATATTCAACTTTCCCTAATATGAATTTACATAAACTTTCCATTATCCATATTTCCATTTGAATCTTACTTCATCCTAGGTTTCAAAACAACATTCAAAATGAAACTTGCTTTTCTTTACATGAATTTCATAATGAAAGCATCTTCTAAATCATAAATTTGGCAATGATAGATCAATATAGCAACATGTTTTTTTCTTTCTAAATACAATATACAAGAGCTCCAAAGGGAGATTGAATACATCATTCCAAATTTACAAGGATGAATCAAATATGGAGTGAACTCCTCTTTCAAACATAGAGTGAATTCCTCATTCAAACACATCAAAGCAAAAGTCTTTATCTTCTTTAGCATCATGCTTCCATACTTCAAAATCTGCAAATGCAAACAAAACAAGGAAAAGACCATGGGAGCTCACCTCCCATCCAAGGTCTCTCATGAGACCACCCCCGAGCTTGGGGAGAACACATTGAACAGGTTACAAACATATACACACAATCACAACATGATTTAACAAACATGGACAAAATTCCCAAATTCCCTCAAGAAGTGAACTAAGGAATTCCCATGAATTTCCTTTGTAGGGTGTGGTAGACAAAACCATGGAGATTACCATTGCATAATATACAAGGCCACACATGGACCCATATTTCTCAAATACATACAAGGCACACATGGCCAATTTTCCCTCCTTATGCCCCCCATTGCCACAAGGGCTACATGCAAGGTCTCTTGGGGAAAATCACTCACCCAAGGTTCATCCTTCCCCACACATGGAGGAGACTCTACACATGGAGTTGCCTCCATTTCCACACCCCCTCTTGATTTCTCTTCCCTCCCAAGGGTGAGAGAATCTAAGAGTAAACAACCCAAAAATTCAATTACATGATAAACACATATGCAAGCTTGCTCTCACCATGACCAACCATGGGGAGCTAAAACACAACACTAAACAAAACAAACCTCCACCATGACCAACCATGGGGAGCCAAGAACATGATCATTTTAACAAACATCTCAAACAAACAGAGAGAGCACATGAATTCCTACCTCAAATCCAAGCTATGGTAGAATGTTGTTGAGCCCTAATCCAAGCTTCAAGCCTTTTCTCCTCTAACTTTCTGAAAGCTCTCTAAAAATAGAGAATGGGTGAATGAATCACCCAAGCCAAAATTTCCTCTAAATAGGGCTTCTACACCTAACCTCATAAATGAGGTTCCAACATGCAAGTTGCAATTTTCGCTCAAGAAGGAAAATGAATTTTTAAAAGGGTCCTAAAGTCACTTTTAGGCTTCTAAAGAGGTGAAAATACCCCTAACCCATGGATACATGGAATGGGTTAACAAATTAAGCATAAAACTATCTCCTAAGGCCATTATTAACCCTCTAAACCCATGTCGAGAAATAACATCGGAAATGGGGAATGAGACTGCATAAAGATTCCTATGGCAGAAAGGTGTGCTAAGATATCCCTATAACTCCTAGCAAGTGCTCTCATGCAACACATGATGTACCTTAATAACATTGAACATAGGTGTCAAGCGACACTTAACAAAATAACATTTCACGAAAGGTACATCCAGAATAACAACACATAACATACAAACATTCAAATTACTGTTACGAAATAAATTACTTAACAACGAGGCCTCAGGTCTCTAAATAGACGGGGCCTTGGTATAACTGGTTACCCTATGTTCAATGTGTTTTCCCCGAATGTGTTTCCATGGTCCTTCCACCTGCAATACCTAAATGCAGCATCAGTAATTCAAGGAAGAAAACCATTACAATAACATATATGATATAGCGAAATTTAAACATTAAATTGCATAATTCAACTCATACGTCAATTGCATATAATATTCATGATTTGATTGCACATTTCAAATGAAATTACATAACGCAATTTAAATATCATCTAGACCATCAGGTTCACAAAACATCATATAAAAACATAAACCAAATCTACACATCATGGATTCCCATATGCAGAATCATCAAAAGAACAGTCCATCGAGTCAAACATAATATAACAGTAGTCGACAAAGTCCAAGTGTCTCTGAAAGAAACATAATCAAAAAGATAGCTAATATGAAAAACACAGGATCACTATGTGGGCCGAAAGTGGACCTCACAAAGGACCAATCCCAACAATTCTTAAACATACTTTATCTGATATGATAATAACATGACAATTAAACTGATAAAGGTGTTATCTACATTTAATCTGCCAATTACTAATTACACAAAAACAAATTTACAAAACTGAACCAATGGCATGTTCTTCGTGTGTGATTTCTTCATCTTTCGAGCCTCTGGCATCATATTCGACCGCAAATTTCAAATGCATTGCATTTTATTTGATCATGAATGCTCTCTAAAATGACCGCATTCTATTGGTGTCATGCCCTAGCCCATGCTTTATCTCCATTATTTGATGTTATTGGTGCTTGTGCTCAAGGATATCGATTCACTATTTTCAAATGTTTGGATCATTTTGGTTGTGACTGTTCCTCTAGTAGACAGTTAGGAAATGTAACTGTCTAATGATTATATGTAATGTTGAATGGATTAAATGCTTTATTTTTGGTAGAATTGAATGGAAGGAATAGTGTTGGTGTTAGGTCTCATTTATTATTGAATTCAATGGTTTCCAAGATGTGTTGAGGAGTTTGCTCCTTGTTTAATGTTAACTGTTCCTACACAATCCACTCATACAATAGTGAAATGCTATGTGATTGACAATTTCACACAACTGGTCCTTTGGTGTGTATTAAATACAATCTAGTCACTTATTGAATTCTTTGGAGACTACTGGTTTGACTATCCATGCGTTACCAGTGACTAAGATTCATTAAAGTATACACAACCCTTCATTTTGGGGTTATTGTGTGTGGATTCAAATGTAGGTTTGATTTGGTTAATGTTTAGAAGAGATCAATAAAGTATTTAAAGACAATCTTACATGTTTGGAGAGATTTGAGAGGCACTTATAATGATTGTACCCTCACAAATAGTGACATAGACTAGTTTTACTAAGTTTCCTTTCTCTATTTTGAGGTTTCCTTTCTCTGCCGCAAGGGTACAGTCAGAGGGTTCATTGACAAAATGATCCTTTGAATGGTTACTAGAATATGAATGATTTGATATACAATATTTCTCATTTTACTTGAAGTTTGGAATAGCTTGTGCAAGGGTGAAAGTAGTTTTGGTCATTTTGGTCGTGACTGTTCCTCTACACAGTCAGAAAATGTAACTGTCTAATGATTATATGTAATGTTGAATGGATTAAATTCTTTATTCTTGGTAGAAGTGAATGGAATTTCCAAGATGTGTTGAGGAGTTTTCTCCTTGTTTAATGTGAACTGTTCATGCACAATCCACTCATACAATAGTGAAGTTACAAAACTGAACCAATGGCATGTTTACAACAAAGAAATAGAATGATAATAATATGCTGAAAATTCTATATATTCTGTTTAAGACATGCCAAAGGACCAGTCCCAACAATTCTTAAACATACTAGTTATCTGATATGATCAATTATTAATAAAGGTCTAATTCTATAGACTGCTAGCACGGAGGAAGATTTGACCTAGCCAAATTTTTCTTTTACCACAAAAAAAAAGTGTGATAACTATGTCTACTCCAACCTTAATTGTTTAAGAATTCATCATATCAGATAAAGTATGTTTAAGAATTGTTGGGAGTTCTATTAGACCTTTGTTGTAAAAATGTCATTGGTTTTCAAATGTTTGGATTCATGTTTGTTGATATTACTAGCATATATGTTTAATGACACCATTGTATATTGCTATCACTGAAATGACCACATTCTACTAGTGTCATGCCCTAGCCCATCCTTTAACTCCATTATTTGATGTTATTGGTGCTTGTGCTCAAGGATATCCATTTTTTTGAAATGTTGACTGTGGTTATCAAATGGATAGCCCGTGAGCTTCTAGCTAGGCGTCATTTGTATTGATAGCTTAGGGCATCAAATGTATTGTATCATTGATAGTTGAGACTTTGTTAAAAGGAAATAGGACAACGAACGATTCTGATTTAGTTTCTCTATTTTGATCTCTAAGTGGCTTACAACCCTAGAGAAGTATATGCAGATTTACAAATGCAGTTGCAGGATACATCGTAGCTGATAATTCACAAGAAATCCATGCATCCAATTTAAATAGAAATTAATACAAAGAAATAGGGTCCTCCAATGGCCCAATCATCCAAACCTTGACTGTCCCCTCAACCAGTGACCCTTCCAAACTGGTTTATCATGTAATTAGTGAATGATCCTTCATTCTCTTGGTCTGCCCTGCATCCAAACATATTGGAAATACACAATACAATGATAACAAGTCTTTCACAATCCCCCTTCCCTCAAGGGACACTATCAACCATCTCTTCCACATAGCATTTCACTATTGTATGAGTGGATTGTGCAGGAATAGTTAACATTAAACAAGGAGCAAACTCCTCAACACATCTTTGTTATAAACATGCCACAGGTTCAGTTTTGTAAATTTGTTTTTTGTGTTAAATGGATTTAAATGGAACATTAAACATAGTAATAATATGCTTAATCTATTAGTAATTGCAGATTAAATTCCCATAACACCTTTATCAGTTTAGCATGTTATTATAAGATACTAAAGAAGACCTACTATTTGTCAAAGAAATCTTCACTGACCCCCACAATGAAGACAATGAAGATTGACCTCCTGCCCCACAACAAAGAACATTGTAATAAGAATAAGATATAATATAGTGTTAGAATAAACTTTGAACAAAGACATGTAATGCTTAAGTTAATGATTTAAAAAGTTGCAAATATAGGAATTGAAAAAGAAGATAGTGCCAAGAAACATTTTCACAAATATGAAATGTGAGGAAAAGTAATAACATTAACAATGCCAAGATTCACAACATTAAATTTCACGTGCAGATGAGTTTTTGCAGTGGGTTGCCCAACATCAAAAATATGTTGAGTTTCATTTGAGCTATAACTAAGAGTATCATGTGGAATAGACCCTAAAATTTGAAAGCGTTCTCCAACCTGGCAATTCAAAATTCAATTTAGGCAAGCATCAGTAAGTGAAATAAATTATAGACATCAACATCAACATCATCATAATCATTAGAAATAAACTTTAAAGACATATTTTGGATAGTACTATGTTTCTTGAAAGTTTTTGTGATGCTTCTAAAATTTAAAGACATATTTTATGGCTTAATGATAACATAGATTAGTGTTTTATTTTCTGATGGAATGTTGTTGATCATTCATGGTCTTGAAGAAACTTTTTATTGTTTTTATTATCAAGTCTTGATGTTGTTTATCAATGTGATATAGACTGACCACAAGATGGTTCAGTTGGTCCTCTCTTTCTATTTAATCATTTGTCTTCTTCATGGTGTAAGTGTTCATTAATATTCATTAATGTCAGACGGTGATTCCTTGGTAATAAAGGCATTGATAGTGTTCATAATTGTATAGCTCTTTACCTAATCTAGTCACATCATCAACATCGAGGTCAGTTTGTCTGGCCTCGACCTCAACCTCAACCTGCTCATTAACAACGGCCTCTACACTCTACAACTGCAATACATATTGTTACATTAATCCAAACACCAATTGCAATTAAATTTGTATTACTACACTAATCAATTTAAGATGTTTAATTGTATTACTGTGATGCACATCCTCATTGTCATCAACATGCACAGGTTGTGTATGACAAGAATCGGCAGGCTCCAAAGTTTCTAGATAACCATTTTTGAGAAGAAGAAAAAGTGGAGGCCAAAGAAGGGATAATTGTGAAGGTTTTCTAGATGTAGGTTACTGAATCATCATCTCTTGTTGATATATTTCAGATTCTACTCTGGAATGAACAAACTATAGAGATCTAACATAGCTAAACATAGAATAAAGTAAACAAGAAGGGATAGAAGATACCAAGATATGAATCAAGTATACTCCAGTCTATATGCCTCCAACTGTACTAACAAAGGTGCTGAGGAGAACTTGATTAGTACCTTAGTGTTAGTGTATTGAGGAAGAGTCCAGTCCTAACAGAGGCTTCTAGCCCTAATCAAATCATAGTTAACATTACCAATAATTGTTGGTTGTATGGATCAGATCATAATTTGATCTTTATTCATGCTCAGACTTGTTCTTATCTATTAGCTGAAGCTACTTATTTTTCACACCAATATATGCTGATCTAAGTTTTCTTAAGGTAGAGAATCAAGGTTTTGGGGGAGGAAAGCACATTATGTTTTTGGTGCTTCTCTCCCTAGAATCCAACACCATATATATATGAATTGAATTATCTTCAAGACACCCGACCTAGTCTTATTAAATATAAATGAAATAATAATCTCCTTATTATTATAAATCACACAAGGGTATTTATTTGATTAGTTTGATCTTGGCCGAAAGGCTATAATTATTAACACTCGACACTAGTACTCAATCTGGCCTCCACTCCATATACGTCTTCTTAGAATCTAAAAACTCTCCATTGTTGATTCCTATCATTTTTTCAGCATCTCGATGGACTGAGACCTTAAATTATTGAGCTTCTCTTTGTTTCAAGAATAGTTAAACATTCTCTACTTAACAGGGCTAACCACGTGAAGGTGGAAGCTCATCTGGCCCCTCCTAGGAGCCTCTTATGACCCTTTATGACATTTTAAGACCTCTAAGATGTATTCTTAGGGATCGTAAATGGTCATAAAGGGTCATAAGGGGTCCTGGGACACAACAACTAAGAAACATAAATGTAGGCATCGTGGTCACAATTTTTTGCAGACAACATAATTGAGTTGTATACCCAGATGGTGGAGAGCAACTCCTACACCTCTAATTCCAAGTTGACTACATCTGTTGCTCATGAATACAAGGTCCTCCAATAGATGTATTCAACTTGGAATTGGGGTGCAGAAGTTTCTCTACAATGCTTGGGTACACAACTCAATTACGTTGTCTCCAAAAGATTGTGACTATGATGCCTACAATTATGTTTCTCAGCTATTGTGAAATCTACATTTATGTTTCTCAGTTGTCATGTTTATGTGCATGTTTTTTATGTATTTTGGATAGTAAGTCTAATTTAATTTGTCCATGGACTAAGACCTTAAATCATGTAATGAGGACACTTAGAACACTAGTATATGTAAATTTCATTATTTAATAATAAAAATCTATTAAAATGTTTATACCTTCTCCCATTTGCTAGTGTAATTCCTCTTTGAGTATCCCCTATCTCCTTTGCATCCAAAATGAACTCATTCCAATCCCTCATTGGAATAAAAGGAGGACGCTCAAAATTTAGCAAGACTTCATCCATGCAACATTCGTAGATTACGTTCAATGCATTATTTACATTCGTAAATCAGTGTTGTGTACAAATCTACAGATAGTGCATGTTACGAAGTCATGCTCAACCTTGAAAATGATATTCAATCCATAGTCAAGGTCAAAGAACAAATGGAACAACCAAGAAAACACTATATGTTAAATCATGTGATTGATAGTAGATTGGGGCTCCCCTGAGCCATAAACATGAAGAATTATTCTAAAAAAAGATGTAAACCATATATATGTGCACTTGAGGCAAAGAGAAGTTACGTCATATCCATATTAAAATATTAGTTACAATATGAAAATACTAAACTAACTAATTCCTGAGTTCATCTCTGCATATGGTTGCAACAAAGATATGCGATTACAATATAGAGAAGGCATTGTAAAAATATAATTTCAGAATTTGCCCTAGCCTGACATGTTTTGCACTCAAATCCTTCATCATAGATAAGTGGAGATGGGCGGATAGATGCAGATGAGTTGTCATCGACCCAACTAAAGTATCTGCAGCCATTATTTCCTTGTGATGCCTAGTCTACATTAGTTCTTATATTATAATGAATAGTATTTACATTAGAAACATTAAATATATACACATCAGAAACCTTTTTTCTATTTGGGCAACACCAAAATTGTCATCCAGGGTTGTTCGGTGTTCGTGAAGTCTTCAACACACACTGCCCACCACCACATCGATAGTTTGGCACATTGATAAGAGTCATCGAGCCTATATATCAATAATGCACTGCATCATCGTAACTACATTTATTATTTTTATATGAAATACACCAAGGAGTACCATTAGAACAATTAACCATTTACAATAATGAAAAGTAAACCTAAATCAAATAGCTCATTTTTTTATCAGCATGTGTAGTCTCTATGTATATGAAAAATGAAAGAAATATGAAGCTGAAATAAAATAGTGAACAAAATAGTATTCGATCCACATAGACTGAATGAAATATACCATCAAAAGAAGGTGACAAAATCTTTTCACGAAGCATAGACATAGGAAATCAAAAAGCGACAAAAGACAAGAAATAAGAAAAATCATTACAACTATAGAAAAATCATTGATACTACAATAAAAAAAAGAAACACTCTTTGTCAACAATTTTCAAAATCATTAGGACTATAGAAAAATAATTAAGACTATACAAAATCAAATTTTAGAAATGGACGGTTCTGATGCTTTGCCATTACAACAATTGAGCATTCATCATTTGGTATTGTGTATTCCATTTAAGTATGTCAACAATGTTCAAAATCCTGTCACCAAGCATAGAAAATAAATAAGAAAAATCATTAGGACTATAGAAAAATCAAGTTCTATAAATGGACTGTTCTGATATTGCTTTTCCATTACAATAATTGAGCATTTATGATGAAGGGTGCTCCCCTTAATACCACAAACACATAACAGAAATAGAGAAACAACAACAATATGCAAGAACAGAAAATTGGCTTCTTATTATCTCCACAAATGTGGAATTACAAACTTTTAGAATTACAATATGAAAAGCCACATGGGCATTCCCTTACAATATTCTGTAGGACAAAGCCTCAAACTATTACCTAGATCTACTACCCAAAACTATTCTGAACTGCCTAAGATAATAATACAGCCTTCCTTATATAGGCAATTTTCCACCGCCTGGGAAGGTTCCAGAATTTTAGCCAATAAGGCCGACCAAACTTAGAATTATTTTATTTTACATTTTATTACATCATAGTCGGCTCAAGATAACCTTTGAAACCCAAACAGAAATATTTTTGGGTGATGCAAGATTGCTCTTACACCCAGGATGCTCCTGCATCAGACACCCGGGGTAATTTGAGAAGTGACCCTGTCACGACTCAGGTGTGCAGAGGAAAACCAAGATGGCTAACCTCCTCCTTTGTCAGCCATGATGAATCTTCAACAGGTCATCCTTTCCACTTGACCAGATATTCTTCATATGTCTTGTTCCTTGTGCTTCTGCCAACACGACTGTCCAGTATATCTTCGATCTCCTTAGTGTCTGAGCTAGTTGTTGGAATACTCCACTGTGCTTCTATGATCACATCTTCAACACCTCCTTCATGATACTCTATCAAATCTGAAATGTTAAACACTGGTGAAATATTCAGCTCAGTAGGCAATTCTACCTTATATGCATTTCCTGAATCATGTTTCTTCAGTATCCTACATGGCCCAAACTTCTTCATTTTCAACTTGTTATATGTACCAACTGAAAATCACTCCTTCCACAAATGAACCATGACTTCATCACCAACCTGAAATTCCTTATGCCTCCTTTTCTCATCTGCCTTAGCCTTATACTACACATTCATCTTGGTAATATGCTTCCTCACCTCCTCATGGATGTTCTTCAAATGTTTTGCAAAATCCTCAGCTTCAGCACTACTTATTTCTCCTTTATCTATCTTCCTCAATTCAGATGCATTTCTTGGACTACTTCCATATACAATCTGGAATGGTGATTTACCAGTGCTCCTATTGACAGAATTATTGTAGGCAAATTCTACCTGTGGTAAAATCAAATCCCATCCTGTTGGCTTATCTCCAACCAAACATCTCAGCAAATTTCCCAAACTCCTATTCACCACCTCTATCTGTCCATCAGTCTGTGGATGATGTGATGAACTAAACTTCAAATCTATCTTCAACTTCTTCCATAATGTACGCCAGAAATATCCAACAAACTTAGTGTCCCGATCTGAAACTATGGTCTTTGGCAAACCATGAAGTCTCACTACCTCTCTGAAAAATAATTCTGCTACATGAATAGCATCATTAGTCTTCTTGCAGGGAATGAAATGTGCCATCTTCAAAAATCTGTCAACTACTACAAAAATTGAATCATGTCCCTGCTGTGTCCTCGGTAAACCAAGAACAAAGTCCATACTGATATCCTCCCAAGGCTTCTCTGGTATAGGCAATGGCTGATACAACCCTCTATTCTGCTTCACTCCTTTCGCCATCTGACATACTCTACAACTCTGTACAAACTTCTTCACATCTTGCTGCAATTGTGGCCAATAATAATTCTCACCAACCAAAGCAAGGGTTTTATCACGACCAAAATGTCCAGCCAATCCTCCACTATGCTTCTCCTTGATGAGATTCTCCCTCATAGAACTTCGTGGAATGCACAACTGACTCCCTCTGAATAGCATATCATCTTGGATGATAAAATCCAGCCATTTCATCCTGTCTAGAGTAACAGGTTCTGTACAAGCTTTCCAAGCTTCACCAAAATCAGGATCCTCTGGATATAAATTCTTGAGTTCCTTGAACCCAACCACTTCAATCTGCATTTCTGTCAGCAATAGTTGCCTTCTACTAAGAGCATCTGCAACCCTATTAGACTTTCCACTCCTGTGTTTCAAAATAAATGTATAACTCTGCAAAAACTCAACCCATTTCAAATGCCTTTGATTCAATTTTCCTTGACTATTCAAATATTACAAAGCTTGATGATCAGTATACAAAACAAACTCCTTAGGAAGTAGATAGTGCCTCCACTTTTTCAATGCCTGAACTATAGCATAAAATTCCTGATCATAAATAGAATATTTTCTCTTGGTATCATTTAATTTCTCACTGAAATAAGCAACAGGTTTTCCTTCTTGGCTCATAACAGCTCCTATTGCAGTACCACTAGCATCACAATCTACTTGAAACACCTTATTAAAATCTGTAAGTGCTAAAATAGGTTGTTCTGTAACTTTTTGTTTCAACAATTGAAAACTCTTTTCTACCCCATTAGTCCACTTAAATTCTTTTCTATCCCCTCTTATTGTTTCAGTCAAGGGTCCACAAATACTGCTAAAATTTCTGATAAAATTTTTGTAAAAGCTAGCCAAACCATGAAAAGATCTTACCTCAATAGCACTCCTTGGAGTAGGCCATTCAAGGATAGCCTGTACCTTCTCTGGGTCCATTTTTAGACCTTCTCCTGAAACTACAAACCCCAAATACACCAACTCTTTCTTCACAAAATTGCACTTCTTCAAATTAATCAACAATTTCTCATCTCTCAACTTCTCAAACACCATACAAATATGCATCATATGTTCCTCCAATGTCTTGCTAAAAATCAAAATATCATCTAGGTAAACAATGACAAACTTACCTAGAAATTCTTTCAGAACCTCGTTCATGAGCCGCATGAAAGTGCTCGGTGCATTGGTTAGCCAAAAAGGCATAACTAACCACTCATATAGTCCTTCCTTTGTCTTGAAGTTAGTCTTCCATTCATCTCCTTCTCTGATCTGAATCTGGTGATATCCACTCTTCAGATCTATCTTTGTGAAATACACAGCTCCACTCAAACAGTCCATAATATCATCCATTCGTGGCAATGGAAACCTATACTTGATTGTGATCTTGTTTATTGCCCTAGAATCTGTACACATCCTCCATTTTCCATTCTTCTTTGGTGCTAATACCACTGGTATAGCACATGGACTCAGACTCTCTCGAATCAACCCCTTTTGCAATAACTCGTGTACTTGTCTGTTCAACTCTTCACTTTCTGCTGGTGTCATTCTGTGTGCTGCCTTGTTTGGAAAATTGGCTCCTGGAATCAAATCCATCTGATGACTGATCTTCCTTACTGGTGGTAATCTATCAGGTACATTATCAGATATAATATCCTGAAACTCATTCAACAAATCTGCAACCTCTACAGGTACATCCTCTACTTCTTCTTTACTAACTTTTAGAATTAAAGCAAAACACACATGCTCGTGCCTCATACCATCTAGGAATTTTCTTCCATCAACATATGTTATTCTTGCATTACCACATACCTTTTCTTCGGTCTCCTTCAATGGCTTTAGCTTGTGTCGCACTCCATCCTTTGTCAGGGAATAGGTATTCGTACGACCATCATGTACAACACATTTGTCAAACTGCCATGGTCTACCCAATAACATATGACATGCATCCATAGAGATGATATCACATAGTACCTCATCTTGGTACCCACCGATCTTGAACTTTACCAGGCACTATTCACTGACCATGACCTTGTGGTCATCCTGCACCTAGGCAATCCGATATGGATGTGGGTGTTTCTGTCTCTTGAGCTTCAACTTTGTCACCATCTCTTTTGACACCAAATTGTCAGTGCTTCCACTATCGATAATCACATCATAGCATTTACCCTCACAATTGCATCGAGTGTGAAACAGGCTCCTCCTTTGTTCAGGTTCATTCTCACCACTCAATAGGACTCTTCTGTTAATCAACATTTCTCCTCTTTTAGCATCTTCAGAATTTGATGATCTAGCATCTTCATCTACATGTGCAACTCTGGCCTGGCCTTCATTTCTCTTATCTGTTCTGCCTTGGTGCTAAGGATATTCAAATGCCCTATGACCTTCTTCTCCACAGTGAAAACATGTTCCATGGAAGCCACCTCTTCCAGATCCTTGTCCTCTTCCTCTTCCTCTCTTATCTCTATTATTCTGATCCTGGAAGTGATTGAAATTATTTCCTTGCTGATTCTGACTACTACTGGCCTCATCCTTCTTTTTTAGATCTTCATGTCGGCCACCATATGACCGTCCACCAGATCGTCCACTGTGACCTCTTCTATTTTGTCTGCTCTCAAACTTCTTGTTCAACTTTTCCTTTACTTTTAGGGCAAACTGGTATGCCTCTTCAATACTGTTCATTCGAACCAGATTCAGCTCCTCCTGCATGCTTGGCCTTAACCCATTAAGGTATCGAGAAACTTTCTCCTTATCAACATCTGCATGGCCTATTCTAATGAGAAGTCGATAGAACTCCTTTGTATACTCCTGAACAGATCTTCCTGCTTGCTTCAAACTTTGCATTTTCTTCAGTAGGTCAAGCTCATAATCAACAAGAATGAACTGTCACTTCAATTTATCCACCATCTGATCCCATCTTGTGATTTTATCTTTCCCTCTTCTATTTCGCTCCAATTGAATTTCTTGCCACCAGATCTTCGCATGACCTTTCAGTCTGGCCTTCGCCAATTTGACCCTATCAGGATCCTCAACATCTTCATACTCAAAATACTCCTCACATTCATTGATCCAGTCGATCAATTCCTCTGGGTTAAGATTTCCAGAAAATGTAGGAACCTCAATCTTAGGTCTTTTCCCAATCTTGGAAATCACTCAAAAAATTCTTTCTTCCTCCTGGTTCACAATTTCAGCTTCTCCTTCTTGATATTCTTCTTCGGCTTCATCCTTGCTTTCATCTCTGACATTAAGATTCATTCCTCTATGAATCTCTTCTTGCAATGCTCGCACTTATTTCTGCAACTCTCTAACCTCAGGTGTTACAACACTAGCTCTTCCGCCACGTTCCCTTCATGGAGGCATTTTTGTGATGCGCGCTGAAACCCTAGCCATGATCCTGGTGCAAACTGCCTCACAGTCGGTGATCTGTTTACACACTCAAGAACTCCTACTCTGATACCACTTGATGAAGGGTGCTCCCCTTAATACCACAAACACATAACAGAAATAGAGAAACAACAACAATATGCAAGAACAGAAAATTGGCTTCTTATTATCTCCACAAATGTGGAATTACAAACTTTCAGAATTACAATATGCAAAGCCACATGGGCATTCCCTTACAATATTCTGTAGGACAAAGCCTCAAACTATTACCTAGATCTACTACCTAGAACTATTCTGAATTGCTTAAGACAATAATACAGCCTTCCTTATATAGGCAATTTTCCACCGCCTGGGAAGGTTCCAGAATTTTAGCCAATAAGGCCGACCAAACTTAGAATTATTTTATTTTACATTTTATTACATCATAGTCAGCTCAAGATAACCTTTGAAACCCGAATAGAAATATTTTTGGGTGATGCAAGATTGCTCTTACACCCAGGATGCTCCTGCATCAATTTATCATTTGGTACTTCTTGGTGTATTCCATTTAAGTTTTTCAGTTGTCGTGTTTATGTGCATGTTTTTTATGTGTTTGGCTTCTCTCCCTCACAAGGGATGCGTCGATAGGTAATTGATTTGAAAGCATAATGATTTGACAATCTTTTTTCAAGATAGGCGTAATCATCCCGCCAACCTTAATTAGCAACATTTGTGATATATGTCAAGTACTTATAATCAGTATGCCCAAAAAACATAGACTTAGTAGTAAAAGCATGTCCTTTGGTTTACTAGTTTACTTATAATCAATATGTCCTTTGGTTTACTAGTTTAATCTGATTTAAGAATTGTTTGTTTCATGTTTGAATGTACCATTGAATGAAGCTTGGCTATATTAAGTACAATCTTAAGACTTCTGACTCTTCAAATTCTCTTATTTCCTTCAGACCTCCAAACATGTGTACTTTGAGTAGCCCTCCAACAAATGGACTTGTGATGATTTTCACAATAGTACATGTGTAGGAGGACTACTAAAAGTACTGCTTAAGAAAATCTAAATATTCATCACCTATGCATATAAGAGTTTATCATAGAAGGTATATGTTGTTGGGTAAGCTCCCAATAGCACTTAGGTAAATATGCATGTTCATCACCTGTGCATATGAAGTGGCTCTAATCGAAGATACAATCACTAAATTATGCATACTCCTTATTTTGTTCTGTGTTGATATTGTCAGACATTGTCTTTCTTGAATGGAATGACTCATTACTTGTACATTGACTAGAATGTTGGTGGAAGAAGGATGATTTGTTTGCAACCATTTTTTCAACTCTAATTTTCTCAACACAAAGGGACATTTATCATAGCCATAGAAACATGATTATTTTAAAATGAAATACACCAAGGAGTACCATCAGAAATATTGACTATTTACAATCATGAATAGTTAACCTTAATCAAATAGCTCATTTTTTTATCAGCATGTGTACTCTCTGTGTATATGAAAAATGAATGAAATATCAAGCTAAAATAAAATAGTGAACAAAAATTCAAATTCAAGGCCTAATTTATCAAGAGCAACAAACATTAGGATGAAAGAAAAATCATTAAGAGTATAGAAAAATCATTAGGACTATAGAAAAAACATTAAGACTAGAAAATCAAGTTCTAGAAAAATCATTAAGAGTACTATAGAAAAATCATTAGGACTATAGAAAAATCATTAAGACTACAAAATCAAGTTCTAGAAAAATCATTACGACTAGAGAAAAATCATTTAGACTATAAAATCAAGTTCTAGAAATAGACGGTTCTGATGCTTTGCCATTACAACGATTGAGCATTCATCATTTGGTACTTCTTGGTGTATTCCATTTAAGTTTTTCAGCTACCGTGTTTATGTGCATGTTGTTGAGATTTTAAGGATCACTGCAAATGTAATAGCACTGCCTAAATTGTATATGGTATGTACTTTCCAAATGCAACAATCTCTCTTATTTATATTGGGAATGAGGCTATGAGAGATATGTCCCTTCATGGGACATGTCTATTCATTTTATAATGTTTCATTAATTAATCATATATTAGAATAATATAAATTATAATAATATATATTAATAATAATATAACATATATATATATATATATATATATATATATATATATATATATATATATATATATGTATATATGTATGTATATATGTATATATGTATGTATATATGTATATATATATGTATATATGTATATGTAGATATATATATATATATACATATATATATATATACATATATATATATACATATATATATACATATATATATATATACATATATACATATATATATATACATATATATATATATACATATATATATATATATACATATATATATATATATATACATATATATATATATACATATATATATATATATATATACATATATATATATATATATACATATATATATATATACATATATATATATATATATATATATATATATATATATATATATATATATATATATATATATATATATATATTACAAACACAATATATTATTATTAATCAATATCTAAGTATTCTAAGTGATCATATGACTGAAGCTACAAACATTAACACTCCCTCTTAGCTAGGGAGGATGATCAAATAGAATGTGTTTTGGTCTCCCTTGTCAACTCATATGACCCTAACTATAGCCATACAAAACATCAACACTCCCTCTTAGCTAGAGAAGAGAAAATCCATCAAGGTAATAAATCATTAATTTTGAAAGAGAGGAGATATCACCCCACTGTGATATTAGGAGATATGGTATATGCAAGAATATCAAGTCACATGATGTTCACCATAGCTCATAAATATCCATGGTATGTCTAATGACAATATGTCTCATGATGTTTGACATATAGATACTTTAAGTTTATGTAGAGACATGTCACTATGTGATATGTTTCATAGGGTCCAATCAATATATAATACTAAGTTCAGAAGGATCCTAATATGATTCATATGGATACTAAGAAATCATATATTACATAATTCGTGATATGAAGTATCACCTAACATGTGATATGAGGAATCACCTAACATGTGATACCCAATTTTCAATATCACCTAACATGTGATATGAGGAATCACCTAACATGTGATACCCAGTTTTCATATCACCTTGATATGAGGAATCACTTAACATGTGATACCCAGTTTTCAATATCACCTAACATGTGATATGAGGAATCACCTAACATGTGATACCTAGTTTTCAATATCACCTAACATGTGATATGAGGAATCACCTAACATGTGATACCCAATTTTCAATATCACCTAACATGTGATATGAGGAATCACCTAACATGTGATACCTAGTTTTCATACCACCTTGATATGAGGAATCACTTTTGATCATGATACCTGATTTTCATACCACCTTGATATGAGGAATCACCTGACATGTGATACCCAATTTTCATACCACCTTGATACGAGGAATCACCTGACATGCGATACCCAATTTTCATACCACCTTGATATGAGGAATCACCTGACATGTGATACCCAATTTTCATATCACCTTGATATGAGGAATCACCTTACATGTGATACCCAATTTTCATACCACCTTGATATGAGGAATCACCTTAGATCATGATACCTAATTTTCATATCACCTTAGCATGATACAAGGATATAGTAAATAAGAACATTACATTCCATTTACATATAACCCTATTATGGTATGTGCACAGACAAAAGTCTACCATAACGAATCTCTATTGCAAGATCGTCAGCTTGTAATACCAAATACAAGTGTTCATTATCAAAAAGTTGTCACCTTTCTCCAATGTTCATAGGAGGGCCCATAGGTCCTAGAGTCACACACGTGAAATCCACCTTGACTCATGTCAGAGGGTGGATCCATCATGGCTCATCCCAAAGGGTGGAAACAATGGCTTTCACCTTAGACTTCTCTATCAAGGAGAAGAATGCAATAACATACAAGATAGTAGATGAAACTCCTTTTCATCTAAGGCTTCATTCTTCAACATGCCAAGTTTATCTCAAAGGTACACAACCTTACCTCTAGCAAGAAACTTTGTGAGAATATCAGCCATATGTTCTATAGGGATAATGTACCTTTAATAGCATACTTATTCACTATATCTCTTATATAGTTTGCATCACTCTAGGTGAACCCCAAGCTATGTAGGAAATAGCATAAAAACATTTTACCTAGCACACATGAGACTCAATCTCATGATCATAGACTTCTGGATGCTTCCTTTAAGGTCTTGTAACAACCTCCTCACCTCCTCATCCAAGCTTGTTTTAGATGAACTATTATACTCCCTCTGAATCTAATATCAACCTTCTGAACTCTTCATCCAAGGTCACCTCTAATTAATTGTCAAACTCCCTCTAAATCTGATATGATCAAGATCCCTGAAAGCCAACTGAAGAAAATCCTCTAGTTTATCCCTTTGTCATAAGAGGATATCATGCTCACATAGTCCCAATCATGGAAGATATCTTTCTAGGATGAAAAAATGCCTCTATCTTATATGGCCATATCAAATATCAGCTCTTAGCTATCATAAGTAGTGATAGGCAAAGCTACAACCACTTTAGGAAATATATTAGGGTACATAACTTCCACTCCAATAATTCATGATGCCCAATAGGTGAGAATGTTTCTAGCCACTCCAATTCCTCTCTTTCTAGAGAAGAATACCTTACTTATGCTCCCACCATTATTTTAATATTCTTCTTGATATCTCTGAAACAAGACAAAGCAATGGTAGTTGTGCATGAGAATTGAAGTGGAGCCAATGAGGAGAAAGGAGACTGCAATATGCATAACTGAATAGAAGATTATGATGTTGTCCATAATGCATCAATTTCTTGCAAATGTGATATACATAATTCCTCATTTGGCTGTTTGTTGCTTCAAGAAGAATTGTTACCATCGATTTCTTAGATTCCATTGGTTTTGTATCGCCATGGCATCGATGAATTTCTCCATAAGTTGACCATGTCTAGAATAGCAATAATAGTTGTTGCCTTCATATCTCCCCTTTCGAGCCAACCATTATTATCTTTTGACCCGTTCTAACTCACTCTGTGTGATCCTATTCTAGAAATCAATATTCCACTCTATCAACCCGTGACATGTGCCATTATCCCATCAAACATTTGAAACACTTCACAATGTCACTTAAACTGGAAACATGGTTCACACATACACATTACCTTCCTCCAATTAGCTAATAGATATTATTATTTCCTTAACTGATATTATATAAGTTGCTAACTAAAAAACTACAATTTGCATTCATAAATGACATCCTTTCCATGCAGACATGCTGCTAATAACCCACAGTCGCACTCAACTAATGCCATGTTCTCCCCTTAAGTCGATAGTCTTTTTGAATCAATTGTTGTTATCACTATAAGGATTGCAATCTTGTCATTGTGTCTCTTCAAGGAGGATATGAATTTATGTATTATCGATATTTGACATGCTTGTGTTAGTATTTAATATATAAACCACTGATTGATACATAATTGTTATTCCTTTTCTTTAACTCGGTAATTAACATATCGTTCCTTTAGTACTGCACACAACATATTATTGTATTCCTGTCGTGGCTCATATAATGGGTAGTAATTTATAGCTTTCTATGTTGTGCAATGGTCTTGGATTTTGATCAATCTTATTCGCTACTTGGTTGTTCTTCCCAAATAGTCCTTCCTCATCGATCGATTCCTCCAACATATCTGATAATAACAATCATCTTTGGCATTACTGTGACACTATACAAGTTTAACTGTTGTCTCTCAATAGCCCATTTCCAGCGTGTGTGTACTCATAATATATTTGATGGATGCATAATTTAAATACCATCTTTGGATGGATTACTCTTTGTGTAGTGTCAAGAATAGTTCACATTGACATTACAACTCCCTGCTATTATCAATGCCATGAGAATCTTCTTCTGGCATCATAATCCGTAAAGAAATACGTGTGGGGCATCTTATGAACAATGCGATCAATAGACACAATCGATGGGTTTTTTATCAAGCTGTATGTATCATGAATCACCAGAACATGGTGAAAAGCCACACCACCTATTTCCATGTGTGGTGATGAATACTTTCAGTTTGTTTGATGACACGCTAATGGACCTCGATACAATACTTCTTGACACATAGTCATGACGTGAACTCCTTATAGAGAATCAACTTGAGACTATGTAATCATGTCACTAAAACCATTCGTTATAGTATCATATGTATAAATATATGAGTCCTCCTCCTCCTCTACTGACATCTTCCATATAACTCTAACATATTATATGGCTGGCAGGGTCCCTTCATAGTATAAGTCAATGTTGAATATTATCGACCAACCTTCCCATATTTTGTTGTACACATGCTCACAACTTCCTCACTAATCACCATTAGCCTTGATGATGCAATATACATTATTCTTCTACATTTGCAGTCAGGCTTTGATACCATGTTGAGATTTTAAGGATCGCTGCAAATGTAATAGCACTACCTAAATTGTATACGGTATGTACTTTCCAAATGCAACAATCTCTCTTATTTATATTGGGAATGAGGCTATGAGAGATATGTCCCTTCATGGGACATGTCTATTCATTTTATAATGTTTCATTAATTAATCATATATTAGAATAATATAAATTATAATAATATATATTAATAATAATATAACATATATATATATATTACAAATACAATATATTATTATTAATCAATATCTAAGTATTCTAAGTGATCATACGACTAAAGCTACAAACATTAACACATGTTATTTATGTGTTTGGCTTCTCTCCCTCGCAAGGGATATGTCGATAGGTAATTGATTTGAAAGCATAATGATTTGACTGTTCCAAGTAATGTTTTTAATCCTTTGAAGTTTCTCATGATCCTAATGTAAGTTGATTGGGTTAAGCAATTTGGGGATCCAATAGGACTTTAGGGGAGTTCAATAAATGTTTTTGAAGACTTAGAGGAACTATTAGCATGACTGTTCCTTCATCTACAATGAGTTAGACTAAATTTGCTAAGTTTTTCCTTTGTTTTGAAGTGTATTTTGTAATCTATTTCCTTTCCATGGACCCAAAGACCTAGGACCCATGGAAAAAGGATACTAACAATGTATTATACAACTCTAATGTTTTTGACTTGCAAAGATTTGAGAAAGTAAAGAGAACACTGGCTATGTTTAATGTTAACTGTTCCTGCACAATCCACTCATACAATAGTGAAATGCTATGTGATTGACAATTTCATACAATTGGTCCTTTGGCGTGTATTAAATAGAATAGAATTTTGAGCATATTATTATCATTCTATTTCTTTGTTGTAAACATGTCATTGGTTCAGTTTTAATCTACTAGTGTCGTGCCCTAGCCCATGCTTTATCTCCATTATTTGATGTTATTCACTATTTTGAAATGTTGACTGTGGTTATCAAATGGAAAAAATAGAAAAAAAAAATTGTACACGAATTTTTTTTTACAAAACTGAACCAATGGCATGTTTACAACAAAGAAATAGAATTATAATAATATGTTGAAAATTCTATTTTGTTTAATACACACCAAAGGACCAGTTGTATGAAATTGTCAATCACATAGAATTTCACTGTTGTATGAGTGGATTGTGCAGGAACAGTTAACATTAAACAAGGAGAAAACTCCTCAACACATCTTGGAAACCATTGAATTCAATAATAAATGAAACCTAACACCAACACTATTCCTTCCATTCACTTCTACCAAGAATTCCAGCACAAGCACAAGCTATTCCAAACTTCAAGTACAAGCTATTCCAAACTTCAAGTAAAATGAGAAATGTGCTATATCAAATCATTCATATTCGTAGTAACCATTCAAAGGATCATTTTGTCAATGAACCCTCTGACTGTACCCTTGCGGCAGAGAAAGGAAACCTCAAAATAGAGAAAGGAAACTTAGTAAAACCAGTCTATGTCATTGTTTGTGAGGGTACAGTCATGATAAGTGCCTCTCAAACCTCTCCAAACATGTAATATTGTCTTTAAATACTTTATTGATCTCTTCTAAACATTAACCAAATCAAACCTACATTTGAATCCACACACAATAACCCCAAAATGAAGGTTTTGTATCCTTTAATGAATCTCAGACACTGGTAGCACATGGATAGTCAAACCAGTAGTCTCCAAAGCATTCAATAAGTGACTTGATTGTATTTAATACATGCCAAAGGATGAGTTGTATGAAATTGTCAATCACATAGCATTCCACTATTGTATGAGTGGATTGTGCAGGAACAATTAACATTAAACAAGGAGCAAACTCCTCAACACATCTTGGAAACTATTGAATTCAACAATAAATGAAACCTAACACCAACACTATTCCTTCCATTCACTTCTACTAAGAATAAAGCATTTAATCCATTCAACATTACATATAATCATTAGACACTTACATTTTCTAACTATGTAGAGGAACAGTCCCCACCAAAATGATCAAAACTACTTTCACCCTTGCACAAGATATTCCAAACTTCAAGTAAAATGAGCAATATGCTATATAAAATCATTCATATTCATAGTAACCATTCAAAGGATCATTTTATCAATGAACACTCTAACTGTACCCCTGCGACGGAGAAAGGAAACCTCAAAATAGAGAAAGGAAACTTAGTAAAACTAGTATATGCCACTGTTTGTGGGGGTAAAGTCATGATAAGTGCCTCTTAAACCTCTCCAAACATGTAAGAATTTCTTTAAATACTTCATTGATCTCTTCTAAACATTAACGCATGGACAGTCAAACCAATAGTCTCCAAAGCATTCAATAAGTGAATATGAATGTTTGAAAAATTTCCTCTCAACTTCCCCAACCACTCCTAATTGGTTAGAGGGATTAGTTGAGTGTTTAGACACTAAAACTTCTTAAACATACTTTATCTAATATGATGAATTGTAATATCAACAAACATGAATCCAAACATTTGAAAATAGTGAATCAATATCCTTGAGCACAAGCACCAATAACATCAAATAATGGAGATAAAGCACGGGCTAGGGCACAACACTAGTAGAATGCGGTCATTTTAGTGAGCATTCATGATCAAATAAAATGTGATGCATTTGAAATTTGTGGTTGAATATGATGCCAGAGGCTTGAAAGACATAGCCCTTCAAAGATACCAATTAAAGATGAAGAAATCACATACCTTCTCTTGTGCTCAGCTTGCACAAAGGAAGATTTGATAGCGAAATCTTCCTTGTACCACATAAAGAACATGCCATTGGTTCAGTTTAACATGTTATTATCATATTAGATAAAGTATGTTTAAGAATTGTTGGTAAGGAATAGTGGAGATTCTAGAAATATCCCTCTAACCAATTAGGAGTGGTTGGGGAAGTTGAGAGGAAAGTTTTCAAACATTCATATTCACTTATTGAATGCTTTGGAGACTACTGGTTTGACTATCCATGCGTTATCGGTGACTGAGATTCATTAAAAGATACAAAACCCTTCATTTTGGGTTATTGTGTGTGGATTCATCTGCTTTAGCTAGGAAGATCAAGAAGATGGGGCAGGAGGACATTGTGGTAGAAGAAGTATTTAAAGAAGCAACAAGAAGCAATAGAAAAGTTTTCAGGAGTTTGGAACAACATTTCAAAATTCATGAATGGTATGGGTAAGGTGACCTTCATTCTTGGCCATGACTTCAATGAAACATTGGATATGGCTGATAAGAAGAAGGGTCACTTGTTGATAGTGTTCCTTGAGGGAAGGGGATTTTGAAAGACTTGTTATCATTGTATTGTATATTTCCAATATGTTTGGATGTAGGGCAAACCGGGAGAATGAAGGATCACTCACTGATTGCAAGATAACCCAGTTTTGAAGGGTCACTAGTTGAGGGGACAGTCAAGGTTTGGATGTTGATAGTAATTCATTGAGGGAAGGGAGATTGTAAAATACTTTTTATCATTGTGTTGTGTATTTCCAATATGTTTGGATGCAGGGTAGACCAGAAGAATGAAGGATCACTCACTGGTTGCATGATAACCCAGTTTTGAAGGGTCACTGGTTGAGGGGACAGTCAAGGTCTGGATATTGATAGTGTTCCTTGAAGGAAGGGGGATTGTGAAAGGCTTGTTATCATTGTATTATGTATTTCCAATATGTTTGGATGCAGGGTAGACCAGGAGAATGAATGATCACTCACTGATTGCATGATAACCCAGTTTTGAAGGATCACTGGAAGAGGGGGGAATGAAGGATCACTCATTGATTGCATGATAACCCCACCAAGCATTCTTTCCTTTAAGTTTCCACAATATCTCAAAATATGATCATTATTCTTTACTTTCTTCTATATGCTATTCTTTCTATGGTTTTGTTATCTCAGAAATATATCAAAAAAATTGTAGATGTGCATATAAAAGTAAAATATTGTCCTTCAATTGTTCCACATTGAAGCATTTCCTCTTGGGAGTATTCTCTTCATTTGTACAATATCTATCAAAAATGGTTCCCATATTTCTTCAAGATCTATTTTAATCTTTATACTGCAATTTTGATTAGATTTGACCAATAGTTGATTTCATTGGTATTTTATAGCATATACTCCTAATGTGAAATGTGGAGAGAAAGAAAGAGACACACTAGGTATGAATTACACGATATACCCATCATCACTTAGCACTTAAATAATAAATTATGGACAGGGAACAACCCCTAACTTTTGGATGTTTGTTTCATGTTGGCCTCTTATTATATGCAAAGGTAGGCCTATCTTAGGCTAACAACCACAGTGTAGGGGCCATAAATTATGGATCCCAAAATAGTGCACACTTGTATTAAATTAGGTTCACTATACTACAAGGGAATGGAAACCATGAAATAGTGCCTCATGGGGATGGAAGAAACCCTTCACCAAGAAGATGATTGTGTTTGCAATAATTACTAGAGGCAAAGAACATAATTTGGTTCCAGAAATTACTCCTAGAAGATAATGGCACCCACAAAACACTTGGAAAAGATAGCACTCACTATATCTTTTATCACTCTTTTAAAGCTGGGACAATAAATCTCAAAGATTGATCAATGAATTATTGAACAAAAAGAACCATTGAAAGTTATGATTCAAGTGTACAATAGCCAACAACTAGTTGTTCCAATCATGATGTCCAATAACTATGTTAGAAAAAGCATCTACAAATCCCTTACACAACCATAATAGATTCAAACCATGAACCGTAAGAACCTAACAATGGGACTAAGAAAGATATAGCCTAAAAAGTTCTTGATCATACTCCACCCTATTGTAAGGCCCAAGAAGTAAATCTATCTTAAAGCTACACATTCCTCTAGATGAAGCTCAAAGGTCAGGTAGTTGAAGCATAGCAATACTTGAATGAATATAGGAATAATTTGATGTACAATCATTTGCTAGCTTGGTTTGTGGGTTTTCCACATAATATTTTCCCTTTAACCACATTTATAGTTTGAGAAAATCAGAAAAAATTGTTTCAGATTTATATTATCCTTTTGAACTAGCACACTGCCATCAAAATGCATAATCATTGGTCATATCAAGAAAATTCCTATTTATTAGTAGGATATCCTTATAAAAATTTGATGCATGGATTTCTTGTGAATTATCAACTACTATGTATCCTGCAACTATGAAAGGAATAGTGTTGGTGTTAGGTTTCATTTATTATTGAATTCAATGGTTTCCAAGATGTGTTGAGGAGTTTTCTCCTTGTTTAATGTTAATTGTTCCTGCACAATCCACTCATAAAATAGTGAAATGCTATGTGGAAGGGATGGTTGATAGTGTTCCTTGAAGAAAGGGCAATTGTGAAAGACTTTTTATCATTGTATTGCGTATTTCCAATATGTTTGGATGTAGGGTAGACCAGGAGAATGAAGGATCACTCACTGATTGCATGATAACCCAGTTTTGAAGGGTCACTGGTTGAGGGGACAGTCAAGGTCCAAATGATTGGGCCATTGGAGGACCCTAGTTCTTTGTATTAATTGCTATTCAAATTGGATGCATGGATTTCTTGTGAATTATCAGTTGCTATGTATCCTGCAACTGGATCCGTAAATCTGCATATACTTCTCTAGGGTTGTAAGCCACTTAGGGATCAAAATAGAGAAACTAAATAAAAATCATTCTTTGTCCTATTTCCTTTTAACAAAGTCTCAACTATCAATGATACAATACATTTGATGCCCTAAGCTATCAATACAAATGGTGCCTAGCTAGAAGCTCATGGGCTATCCATTTGATAACCAAAGTCAACATTTCAAGAAAATGGATATCCTTGAGCACAAGCACCAATAACATCAAATAATGGAGTTAAAGCATGGGCTAGGGCATGACACCAATAGAATGTGGTCATTTTAGTGACAAATTAATATAAAGTGGCATCATTAAACACATATGCTAGTAATATCAACAAACATGAATCCAAACATTTGAATACAGTGAATTGATATCCTTGAGCACAAGCACCAATAACATCAAATAATAGAGATATAGCATTGGCTAGGGCATGATACCAGTCGAATGTGGTCATTTCAGAGAGAAACTCCCTCAACAATAAAATGAAATGCATTAGAATATGATGCTAGAGGATTGAAAGATGAAGAAATCACATACCTTCTCCCGCACTCAGCTTTCACTCCTTTTCTCCCACTCTCTAATTGAAATAAAAATGATGAGGCTGTTTCACTTTTTTTTTAAATGTATACCCCAAATCTGTCAGAGTTCTGATGGTCAATTAAACACCCATCAGAATGCTGACATCATCGGGGCCTATTACAAAAAAAAAACACCAAATGCATAAGAAAAAGTTACCCGTCGGAAACTTCTATCGAAATTTGGCACCAAATGTAGTAGTGTGTGCACAAAAAAAAGTTGCAAAAATCACAATGAAATATTATTGTGTTGAATGATGTAAATAATACAAAGGAGATCAATCCTTATAAAGGATATAAAAATCCTAAAAGGGTGAACAAACCTAGGTTTCATGATAATAATTAATAAAGCAATTAATTATTATATGCCTGAAGTTTACCTTAAGCAGAAAGAGATAATAAGTGACTTAGTAATCAAATCAAACATGATTTAATTAATAAGAAAACTCTTTATTACTCTAACACCCCCTCTTAAGATGAACTTTGGGAGAAGCTAAAAACCTAGAAAGAACTACTAAAACAAAATGGGTCCCAACAACAAAAGGCCTGATCAGCCACTAGGTATGTGCAGGATCATGGTATGCCAAAGGAGGCCCTTAAGTGGAAATGCAAATTCAGAAAATCAGGTTTAGGCAAGTTGACATAAAAATTTGAACAAGTTATAAATATTATATAAAAAATATGTAAGAAGAGAACCTGTAGAAAATTGTATTCAGTTTCTAAGATACTAGGACTTTTTTGAAAAATAATTATTCTATACATTGAAAATTTCAATTTTCAATGTAGTAGTACAAAAATTTCATGAAAAAATTAAGTAGTAGGTTTATGTTTGACCACCTTAAACACAATCAAATGATAATTATTTTTTACAAGATTCTAGATATAAGTAGTAGACTCATGTCCAGATGTGACACATTTTTTTGTAATTTTTTTTCAAATAAATAATTAATTATGATTTTTCTTCTACAACTTTTCTAGAATACAAAAGCTCTCATCTCTGACCACATTAAATTAGTCTAAACTTTATCAAATTTATTTTTTTAAAAAAATTTCATTGTAGTAGGAAAAGCATAGAATGTGACACATGTTTTGGATTTAAAAAATGTTATATGGTTTGAAAGTTATAGTTATTTTTTAATAAGTCTATCAATCAGGACTAGAAAGATAACAAGTAGGTGTATGTCTGACCACATTAAATAAAATCAAATGATAATATTTTTTTATAAGATTCTAGAAAAAAGTAATAGACTCATGTCCAGATGTGATGTATATTTTTTTGTATTTTTTTTCCAAGTAAATAATTAATTATGATTTTTCTGCTAAAATTTTTCCTGAATATAAAAACTCTTGTGTTTGACCACCTTAACTTAGTCTAAAATTCATCAAATTGAAAGAATTGTTTATTATTATTGTATTAGGTGAAGCATAGAATGTGATGTATATTTCAGATTTAAAAAATGTTATATTGTTTGAAAGTTATAGTTATTTTTCAAAGAGTCTATCAATTAGGACTTCTTTTTCACATCGCCACTTTTTGGCATACCATGATCCTGCACATACCCTACCCAAGTACAAAAGAGAGTCTCTATAAAGAGGAGAAATAGAGAAAACCACGTGGGAAAAACTCTACTTCAAAAAAGAGACAAAAACTAGGGTGAAGGACTGAAGAAGCCTCCAAAACTAGGAAATATTCTAGAAAATAGGAACAAGGATGAACATGTAGAACATCATTGAACCAAGAAGTTGCAAACTCTATAAAAAAGTAACTATTGATCTGAAGATCCTCCACTGAAATATGACTAGGTAGAGAAGACTATAATTTTCATGAGTTCCCTCAAATGACACTACAAAAATCAAGAGGCAAACAAAGGCAAACAAATAAAGTTGAAGATACAAAATATTGTAATCTACACGAGTGCCCTCAAATGACCTTACTCAAATCAGGAGGAAAACAAAGGAAAACACCTGAACTCAAAAATATAGATGGCATAAAAAAACCAAAGTCTACGGAGCTGATCAATCAAAGCTGGAAGAGTGCATCCAAAAATAAGAAAGAGAAGAGTGTTCATATGGTAAATAATCCATCTCACTGGAATGCATAGGTACCTAGCCACTGCATTCACCTAGTACATAGAATCAAATACTGAATACATAGCTCAGACTATCAAACCAAGGAAGTAGTAAAAACAACAGTAGAAACCCCCCCCATAATGCTAACAAGGGAGTATGACATGTGTAATCACCTAAAAATGGACAAAGATAATTTAATGATAATTCAAAGCAAATCAAGTGAAATCAAGGCAAATTAAGGAAATAATTGAATCACAATACATATTTAGCCAATCAAAATTAAAATCAAGTCTTAATTCAATATCAATCAAAATTGAGAGCATTTTAATCAAGTGCAATCAAATCAAAATACAATTAATTCAATTAATTGTATAGTCTTGGATTAAATTAAATTCAACCCATTCAAGGGGTACATGGCTAAAATAAATCAATTAAATCAATTAATAAAAATCAATTACTCTCAACAACCACAAAAGGGAGGAAAATCAATCAACCAATGAAATTTGAGGAAAGGCATTAACATGGATCAAGCCCAATTGAATCTCATTCACTCAAAGTGAAAAGAAATCTCAACCATTCATCTTGTCTACTTGTCCCAAACTTTGAGGACACAGACTTTTCTTTTTCTTCAAAGGGTGGAACCAAAGACTTAACCCCAACTCAATCATGATTAAACATAACTACACCCCTACCATTGGAAAATCTATAAAAGGAAGGCTAAAATCCTTCATAATTCATCAACCACCTATCTGAGAATTGCATCGAACCTCTTGCAATTTGAGTTTAGAAAGGCATTTGAGAGCATTTTTAGCATTTATCTTGATAATTGTTAGCTTTAGCATATTTTTTATCTTTATCATTCTCATTCTAGGACTGTCATTAGTGAGAGCTTACCGAGAGCTTATTCATTAACATCTTAGTTAGAGAGCCATAGGATGCTCAATTAATCATTGATTTTGCAAAATAGTTGCTCAATTGTGGTTTAATTTAGTTACTATTTCAATTATTATTGATGATTAACCCTAATTCTATGAAGGTACATTTATTTGTATACAAAATGGTGCCCACCGTGGGGTAGTAAGCCTCATGTTATCATTTTTATCTTTTAGATCATCTTTTGTATGCTTGTATCTACTATTTTCTATGAAATTTTTGTAGGAAATAGGTTAAATCATGCCTACAGCTAATTCATTCATGCCTGTGATCATTTTGATGATGCCTATTAGATTTGTATGACCACTTATTCACTGAATGTTCATGCCTGGTTAATACTTTCTATTCTATCTCACATTCTTTGCTGTCACTTGTGATTGAAGAAATCACGCCTACATGATAAAGTTGTATTGCCTTTGCATAAAGAAGTCACACCTATGAGTGAAGAAGTGTCACCTACCGATAATTCATTGTCACCTGTGATCAACCTTTTTGATGCATTTTAGATAATGAGTCACACCTAGTATCATTTTCTTATGCTTGTTATCTTTAAAATGCCACTTTGACTTGTTCAGTTCACGCTTCTGATTTTTTTTTTAATGCTTATCAGTAAATTGGTTACACCTGTCAAAGTTTCAGTGTTGCCTGGTACATTTGTCAGTGTCTCTTGCAAATAGTTAACTTACACTTATAAATAGTTCAATATCGCTTATTTGCTGGATAATGTCACTTTTAGTTTTCTATCAAAATTTGTTTGCAGATTGATTAATTTTGTCATCTAATTCTCTATTTGTATGTTTTGATAGTAAATGAGAAAACATCAAAAGGTGCAGAAGCCAGAAACTAGGTTCAACAAAGAAGGGAAGGCACTAGCTAAGAAAATCAAAAGGGAAAACAAAGCACACATCAAAGCTGTCCTTGAGTTAACACAAGATGAAGATAATTGGGTATATCAAAAATACCTTGCTGTAATTGAAGCTTATAAACAGAAATTTGTCTCTTTAAATTGGATCTTTAGCCCTTAGTTCAAATTTTTGTTTGAAAGTTTGCAATTAGAGTGCTCAAAATTCATTTTATAAATCTTTATGTTGTCAATTTCAATTTTGGTTTCCCCTCACTTTGATTGTTAGTGTTGACTAACTTGCTGGAGGATAAAGCACATTGGAAGGAGCTACTGCCAAGGTGAGTGAAAAAAGACAAAATTCTCTCAAAAATGCCCCTAGCTTTATGCTAGCTACAAGAAAAAGGTATTCTCCTAATCAAGCTTGCATTTGATTAAATTGTAGCATTTCATTTGGATATAAGCTTGAGATAAAATAGGAAATGAATTTCACACTTCAATTCTAAGAATCTCCTTGTTAAGAGATTGGGAAAGAACAAAAGTGTTTTTAAGTGTGTGGAACAAAGAAAGACAATAGGGATATGCTCTTCACTCTTTGAGTGAACCAAACTCCCAAACTTGTCGGCCTAAGTTCATTTCTTATTTTCATATATATGCTAGAGAAATAGTGGGCTCGCCTCCCAAGTTTTCCTTAATGAGGCCAGTGAGAGGGACAACCCAAAGTGGGATACGCTCACTTTTTCCGCAGGAATCCAACCCACTCTAAAATATATTGCATGTATCCTTAATGGGGTCATGACAAACGGATTTAAATTTTTCAACCTTCCTCTAGTAGTCCTCACAGATTGTGCAAAATCATACTTCAGTGCGTGTGGGAAGCCTCCTTGGAGGATGAGAGATTGAAGTCTATTTGAACGGAATATATACAAAAACCTTGATAAAGTAGCAAAGACCACCTTATAGAGCCATGTTTACGAACCAAATCTTGTGCTAGGTAGGTGCTTGAAGTGTTTTCTTATGAAAAACCTATGACAATGTTCTACAAATCAAACATTTTGTGTTTAAGTGGGTAAAAGAAACAAGTGAATGTGTGGTTGTTGTGTTTGAAATACATAAACAAGTGAGAGATATCCATTGAAAAGAATCTTATATTTTTAAATCTCCTCAATAATAAAATCAACTCTCATATCAAGGATAAATTCCAAAATGAACCCTTGTTGGATGCTAGTTTCCACATGGTCACAAACATATAGGGGATCATTACTAGGCGATAACACTATCTTTGCAAACCCAAGGCAAGAAGTGGAGTACCAAAGTGAGTTCAAAGATCCTAATCAAGAAGAAATTTTCATGAACCTATTTGAACCAAGACTTGAAAAGATGGGTGATATGAATTCAGCCCATCACAACATCAACCATGCCAATTATAACCCTAGGGAGACACTTGAGGAAAGGGTTGAGAAAGCGGCCCAAGATAATGATTTCCTAGAAGTGATGGAAAAATTAATAGACAAAGATAGGGAGAACTTTTTCCCAAGCTTAGCAAAAAAGGGGGTAAAGTTGCCCTACAATTTTGACATTGATCAACTTAGGAAGGACCAACACCAAGATGATCCTATGAATGTAATGACTAGGTAGATTAAGGCCTTTCAAGAACAAATAGATACCATGAAGAAGGTAGCTAAACCTAAGGCCTTTTCCATAGAAGCTTTGTGTCCTTTTCCTTTCGACAAAAGTTTAGTAATGGTATCTTTTCCCTTTAATACTATCTTTCCCAAATATGATAAATACATGGGTAAAATAGACCCACAAGATAATTTAAGGGAATTTTGCACCCTAAGCATAGAGTTCATGCACAATGACACTTATCTAATGAGACTCTTTCCTAGAAGCTTAGGAGGGCCAACAATGGAGTGGTTTTCAAAACTAACTCCCAGAATAAAGTCTTTTGAGGAGTTAGCCTCCAAGTTCATAACCCATTACTCTTACAACATTGAGCATGAGATCACTATGCTCAAGTTATGCGATACTAAACAAAAAGATGAAGAGCCCTTTTTAGGATTCCTACAAAGGTGGAGGACCATTTTTGCAAGGTACCCACAAAGTATCTCGGAGAAAGAGAAGATGGAGATCTTCACCAATAACTTGACTACTGAAATGAACTATCGATTACAACTTCAATGTCCTCCAAAATTTTTAAAACTTATTGAAAATGGAGTTAAGATTGAAGATGTCTTGGTCAAAAGAGGTGAGATTAAATTATTAAAAGACAATAAATCCAACAACAACAATAACAATAATTATGTTCCTAAATATTTTAATCAAGGGGCCAACAATCACAATGATAAATTGAAATCATGGAACAAAAGTAACAATAAAAATCTTGTGAATGATGGGGTTGTGGAGTCACACAACTTGAAGTCTACCCCTTTTATTCTACCATATGGAGTGAATTCTTCAAACAATGTTAACCAAGAAAATAAAGCTCCATATAATCCCAATAATTATAACAAAAACAATTCTAACACTTCCAACAATAAGACTTGGGATAAGTAAAAATCAAAATCCAGCTATAATAAAATGAAATTCACTCCCTTGGGTGAACCTTTGGAGAATGTACTAAGAATCTTGTTGGCTAATCAAGTTATCACACTACCTGACATATCAAATTATGAACCCGAAGTCAAACCTCATTGGTGGCATGCATCTCATCATTGTGAATACCATCGAAAAAGAGGTCATCCAACCAATGAGTGCATGAAATTGAAGAACTCAGTGCAAGATTTGATTAATAATGACATCATCCAAATTGAAGGACCTCGAAACAATGGGGATCACATGGCCTATAAGAACCCCTTTTTGAATCATGAAAAGGGAGAGTCATCCAATACAAATCAAAATCATAAAAAGGGTAATGAAAAAGTGAATTTTGCCCACACTTATGACAACACAATAAATACTATAAATGAAGAAGATCAAAGCATAAATGTTGTTATAATAAAAGGAAAATCAAGAGAAGCATCAGAAAATGTGGTCACTAGGGGGCAAGCATAAAAAATTGTCATACCTAATAATGCTCCAAAAGTGGTGATATCAAACCAAGCTTCCACATCATCATCGAAACAATACAACTTGGTTGACCAATTGCAAAGAACTCCTGCTCAAATTTCTATTCTTGAGCTGCTCAAACTATCACCAATCCATAAGGATATCTTGGAAAAATCCTTGTTGGAAAAAAACGTGCCTCTAAATTTGGAGGTAGACAAGTTCAAAAACATGGTGGGGCATTTAATTACACCTCATTGCCTATCATTCTCTGAACAAGATGATATGTCTCTTAATCATCCCCAAAATTTTCCCTTACTAATAAAAGTGTTGATCCACAAGCATAGGGTGAAAAGAGTCCTTATAGATGGAGGTGCTAGCCTAAATATTTATACCCTTAGCTTGGTAAAAGCCTTAGGATTTCTAGAGGAGGCTATTGACCCAAAGAAAAAGATAACCATAAAATCCTACGATGATGAAGAAAGAGCGTCAAGAGGAGTCATAGTTTTTCCCATAAGAGTTGGTCCTATGAAAAAAGAGACCATATGCCAAGTATTGGATCTAAAATTTATGTATAAATTTTTTTTAGGAAGGCCATGGATCCACGAAATGTAGGCTATTCCTTCAACCTACCATCAATGCCTAAAATTCCCATATCAAGGGCAAGAAATAATGGTAAGTGGAGACCTCAATCCCTTCCAATATTGTAATAATGTCAAGCCTATAAATGACTCATTAGTTCCACACAATGCTGAAGGGTCTATACCCAATCAAATGGAACAAGGTCAAAGTTATAAAGACACCCCTTCGCTAAAAGGAAAAGAGAAGATGGAAGAAGAAATTGTAATTAAACAAACTCCAAAACTCATTAACCAAACTACATCGACTAAAGGAAAAGAGAAGGTTAATGAGAATAATATTAGAAAAGAAGAAAAGAAGAATCTACCAAAGCTATTTAAAGATATCTTAAAGAAGCCCATTATCAAAAGATGGATAAAATGATGAAAAACTTTGATAAGCAATGCAAAATCAAACAACAAGGAGTGGGTGAATATTCCTTATCCATGATGGACCTTCCTTTATCACCAAAGTCCTTTGGAAAATCTCCAAGTTTACCTCATAAATATAATGAAAACTTTGTAAGGGCAAGTACATCATCCACCATGAGTGAAGAGGATAATGAAATTCTAAAAATTGGTTATACAAGGATGAAGAATCAAGTGCTCATGTCAAGCACATTCAAAATATAACCATCCCAACTCACCAATATGGTAAAGGTTTTGCAATCATGCAAAAGATGGGGTGCAAAGGTAAATGACCTTTAGGTACAAGAAATGAAGGGATAATTGAACCCCTAGAATCCACATGGTGAGATTCCAAGCAAAAAATAGGTTTAGGATATCTTGAAGAAGGATATACACAAAAACATTATCCCAAAGTGTATGATCAAATCCTAAAATTAGAATCTCATAGTGATGAGGATTCTAATGAATGGGAATGGGAGACTCTATTAGATGAGTCATGTCAAGACAAGGGTATTGATGTCATTCATACCTATGCTTCTACCAAAAATAAAGGACTAATGGCAGAATCAACTCCAAATCAAGCATCTAGTTCTAGTCAAGAGGGTCCAAATAATGTGCCAAGCATAGAAATAGAAATGAATCAATGGGTAGGTGAGCCATATGTTCCTTCATGGAGACCTACTATGGAAGAATCAAACACTAGGTTTAATCCCCACAAGTTTTATCCAACAGAAACCATAGTGGAGTCTAGTGAGGAGGATTTTGATCCTTCTTCTTTAGAGCATTTAGAGGAAGCCCATGTCTGAGATCTTCAAGATACAATGTATGAACCTTATAATAATGAGATATACACTTTAAGCCCAATCGAGATAAACCCAAGTGTTGACCCTTTAACTCTCATTCAATCGGATCTAATTGAATGGGATACCATTGAACCTGATACCTTTCCAACTTTCTTGAATGAAAACACGTTGTCCCAATACCTTCACGCAGTTGAATCTTCTTTTACCAAGTACTATTAAGAAGAAATGATCAAAGGGAGCATCCAAAATCTTAATCTGAGAAAAAATGAAAAAAAAAAATAAAAAATAGAAAGGAAAAGAATCGAGTGTTGAAAACCACTTTGTGGCAACGTTAGATCCAAAAGAAAGAAAGAAAGAAATAAAGGATGATTCTAAAGGTGAAAACCCAAATGAGGCACCTATAGAAGGGATTTTGGATGTTCTACCAGATCACTATGAAGAAAGGTCTCCAATTCTAATCGAGCCAACATAAAAGATAAACATTGGAATAGAAACAGAGCCAAAGTTCATCCACTTAGCATCATCACTATCCAGTGAAGAAAGAACAGACTTCATTAAGTTCTTTAAGGAAAAGCAAGTTAACTTCATGTGGTCTTATGATGATATGCCAGGGTTAGACCCAAATTTGATAATGCATCACCTCAATATAAAAGAAGGAGCTAAACCGGTCAAGCAAAAACTAAGGAAAATGCACCCTCATATAGCCTTACTTGTCAAAGTGGAACTAGAGAAGCTATTAAAGGTGGGGTTTATAAGAGCCATTAATTATGCATAATGGATCTCCAACATAGTGCCGGTATCAAAAGTAGATAATTCAATCAGAATCTGCACAGATTTTAGGGACTTAAACTTGGCATGTCCTAAGGATGATTTTCCATTACCGAGCATTAATGCTATTGTAGACCTAACAGTGGGACACTCCATGTTTTCACTAATGGATGGATTTAGTGGCTATAATCAGATTAAGATAGCACCCAAAGACCAAGATAAAACTGCCTTTACATGAGCATGGGGTATATTTTGTTGGAATGTCATGCCTTTTGGCTTGAAAAATGTTGGAGCAACATATCAAAGAGCAATGACTACAATATTCCATGATATGATGCATAAATTCATGGAAGATTATGTGGATGACATACTAGCTAAGTCACATTCAAGAAAAGAACATCCACCTATTTTGGCAAAATTTTTTGAAAGGTTAGAGGAGTTCAAAGTAAGGCTTAACCCAAAGAAGTGTGCTTTTGGAGTTTAATCTAGTAAACTTCTAGGTTACATCGTATCTACCAAAGGGATAGAGGTTGATCCCACTAAAGTGAAGGCCATAATGGAAATGGAAGCACCTAAAACTATTAGTCAGATGAGATCTTTACAAGGAAGGATACAATCCATTAGGAGATTCATCTCTCAATTGGCAGAAAAATGCCATAATTTCACCCAACTCTTGCATAAAGATACAATCTTCAAGTGGGATGAAAAATATGAAGAGGCTTTCAATCTACTAAAGAAATACCTCATGAATCCACCCATATTGATGTCACCTATCAGAGGCAAACCCTTAATCTTGTACATTTCAGCAATAGAAAATTCATTGGGGGCACTTCTAGCACAAGAGGATGAGAATGGAAAAGAGAAAGCAATCTACTACATTAGTAGAACCTTAGTCAAATATGAGCTAAACTATACCTTCATGGAAAGGGCATGCTTGGCTATAGTTTTTTCTTCCCAAAAATTATGTCATTATATGTTAGCCCACAAGATAAGGCTCATTACTAAAATTGACCCTTTGAAGTACATCTATTAAGAAAAATAGCATTAAATGGAAGATTAGCAAAGTGGGTGATGATCCTAAGTGAATTTGATAGAGAGTATGTTGACAAAAAAGAAATTAAAGGACAAGTCATTGTAGACCAATTAGCAGAGGCACCACTTAATGATGATCATCCTATACAAGTTGAATTCTCAGATGCAAAAATTGTGAACATTGAGGCAAAGACATGGAAACTCTATTTTGATGGTTCCTACACTCACCATGGGTCAGGAGCAGGCATACTTCTAATCATGCCTCAAGGCTCCACTATCCCTAAGTCATACAAATTTCTATTTCCATGTACAAACAATATAGCAGAATATGAAGCCTTGGTTATTGGAATCAAGTTGGCATTAGAGTGGAAAGTGACAGAATTAAAGGTATATGGAGATTCACAATTAGTCATAAATCAAGTCAATGAAGAATATCAGACTAAAGATGACAAATTGGTACCTTACAAAACCATGGTGGATAATCTCAAGAAGTATTTCATAATCATCACATTTGAACATGTGTCGAGAGAAAAGAACAAGGCAACAGACACCATGGAAACCCTAGCATCACTTTTGTAGATGCCTGATCAAAGTGATAGATATGAGTTCTTGGTAGAAGAAGCGATTCAACCTATGTATGACCCAACTCATCTTTACACCATTTTCCTACTTACTACAACTGACTCACCTTGGTATGGACCCATTTAAACCTATTTGAAAGACCAAACCCTTCCTATCAATCAAACCAGAAACCAAAAGACAAGCTTCATTAGACAAGCCACCAAATACACTATAATTGCTGAAACATTGTATCAGAAAAGTCTTGACGGAATGCTCCTTAGGTGTTTAGAAGAGGAAGAATCAAACTTAGCCTTACAAGAAATTCATGAAGGAATTTGTGGATCACACTCAAACGGATTATCTTTACCTAAGAAACTTCTTAGGATAGGATATTTTTGGCCTACCATGGAAAAAGATTCTTGTAACTTTACAAAAACTTGTAAGAAGTGTCAATTCCACAGAAATTTGATACATGCGCCGGTGCAAGAACTTCATCCAATGACCACACCTTGGCCATTCTATCAGTGGGGTCTAGATCTGATAGAAATGATTCATCTACCATCTTTGAATGGGCATAAATTCATCATAATGGCCATGAAATACTTTACCAAGTGGGTGGAAGCTGTACCCCTATCAACTTCAATTGGAAAATAGATATCCTTGTTTATCCTAAATCATATAATTTGTAGATATGGCGTACCTCCTGCCATTATAACGGATAATGCAAGGCATTTCAAGAACAAAGACATAATGGAATTGTGCACCAAATTTCATATGATACATCATTCATCTTTAATCTATTACCCTCAAGGTAATGGATAGGCCAAAGCAACAAAAAAAAACATATTGAAAATCTTGAAGAGAACGGTGGATAATTCTAGTAGAGATTGGCATATCAAGATAAACCTGACCTTGTGGGCTTATAGGACAAGCATAAGGATGCCAATAGGGGCTACACCCTTCTCCTTAGTCTTTGGAACAAAAGAAGTTTTGCCTTTAGAGGTAGAACTTCCATCCTTAAGGATATCTATGCATGGATTGATAAATGAGGAAGACTATAGGGTGGCTAGGCTACAAGAATTAGAACTCTTGGATGAAAAATAGAAAGAAGCCTTTGATCACTTAAAGGTGTACCAGAATAGAATGTCAAGATCTTACAATAAACACATCAAGCCAAGGAAATTCCAAATAGGTGACCTAGTGTTGTGTGAAAATCCCAAGAACCAAGCAGAAAGAGAGAAAAAAGGAAAGTGGGAAGCAAACTGGTTAGGACCATTTCTCATTGTTGAAGATTTTGGGACCGACACTTACAAGTTATCAGATTGAGATGGTGAAGAGCTCCAAGAACCCATAAACAACATACATCTCAAGAGGTTCTATACCTAGGGTAGATGAAAGAGTATAAAGAGTATCAAATGGAGAGGATCATATTTATTGTACATAATTCAAAAGAGATCTTGAAAAAAACCAAAAACATTGAAAAGTGTTGAAAATATCAAAAACATTTGAAAAGCACAAAAGATCAAAAATAGTGGAAAATTGAGCATGAAGAGAGGAAAAACATTCAAATATGATCCTCAAAAAAATGTTTTCTTGGTGAAAACTTAGCAAATAGGTGCCTTGATAATATGAAAAAAATTGAAAAAAAAAGAAAAATACAAAAAAATCAAAAAAGAAGAAAAGTGCCTTGGTGAAAACCTAGCAAATAGGCACCTTGGTAGCAAAAAAAGAGAAAAGCTTTAAAAATAGAAAAAAGAGCTTGATCCATTCAATCGGTGAAAACTTGGTAAATGGGCACCATTGAAAGTCCAAGTCAGTTGCATACTTAGAAGGTCACCTTTTTAATATTGCATTCACTAGCATTTGTATATATTGCATAATAAAACCCCACAGTTGCATTTGCAAGTATCCTAAGATTTTGGTCACCTAATCAAAAAATTGCCCTAAGTCCCATAAATGAAATCAATAGCAAACTAGGGGAAATCTACTCTCAAGGAGAAAGGATTCATCAACAAGCTTTATTCAATCACAGAATCAATTCATCACACTCGAAAGAGGAAAACTTAACCAAATCTACATCGCAATCCAATGTAAGCCTAAAATGAAAATTTGATCCAAGAACTTAAATAACCTTATCTTTTATCAAGATTAAAAATTTGAAATGGATGGAACTACACTTGAACTATGGATTTGAAAAACATGGCCAAAATTTTTCTAAAGTGTTGACTCAATTGATGAAATCATTTCTTTCTAGCAAATCAATGAAAGTTTTAGACTAGACAAGCTATGATGAAAGGATGATATTTTTCTTGATTTCTGAATGACTATCTTAAAATCAAAGTTTTAAATCATGTATTATTTGTCTAAGGATGTGCTCATCAAAGAATCATCAAGGACTTGTACATAGGATAAAACAGAGATTTTTGCTTGTTTACGCAAACAGATACCTTGGCTATTTTGATCTTCAATATCATAATACCAACATCCACTTGCAACATAGAATTTGACAAAATCGGTATTTTCACTTTCATGATTGACTTCAATCAGTGATAGTCATACCGAAGAGATTGATGGGAAAGAAGGGAAAAAGGAAAAAGTATTCATATCATCATAGTTGAACTAGTGATGATTGTACTTAAAAAATGGGATCCAAAAACACTCAATGATGAAAACAAGCTCTAAATCTTGAATAATGATAGTTAGCTGCATACATGTTAGATTAAGTGCATTGTATATATTTGTTTTGCTTTTCTTAGCTTAAATTGCAAGGGGAAAAATGAAATGGGAGGGTTCAATTTAAACATCATGATTCTAAGATCCAAAACAATGAAAATGAGATTATCTTTTGCATACATGCATATCATTAATCATTAGTCATTATCCAGAAAAGAAAAAGAGGATCATAAATCATACATCATTTGCATACATGTAGTTATGGATAGAATTGCATACATTTGAAATAAAAAAACATAGGATCATCCATATGATCATAAAAAAAAATTCATCCATACATTGAAAAATAGAGAACATCTCATGAGATTCATACATTAATGCATCCATCTATCTATATCGTAAAAGTAAGATACATTGCATCCTTCACATAAAAGTAAATGCATCATAAACATAATATAGCTACATATAAAGATAATATCATAAATTAAACTCATCAATAAAGATGAAGGAATAGAGCATCATATATCATCAAATGAATGTGTCTCAAAGGATCCAGTACATCAAAGTATATCCAGATACAATATCATGAAAGGGGTACATCAAAAGTTCTGATCAATCAAAAATATGAAATGTGCAACAAAGGACAACAATGATAAGTGAATCTATCATCAATCATGATTCTGTAGCACTAGAACCACCTAGATCTCTATCATCCTATGGAGGAGGAGCCTGAGAAGTGCTCGCTCCACTCGGTCTCTGAACAATCACTGCTAAAAGAAACTGTTGCATTAAGGTAGCAACCTGATCTAAATGCCCCACAATAGTAGATATCTTTGTCCTCATAGACTGCATATCTCAGGCTAAAGCACCAATAGTGGGAGCATCCTATGGACCATGTCCTTGATCCTGTGGCTGATGAGTTGGCTGTGGAATCTACTATGCTAGAATTTTCTATGCCTGATCCTGTTGAGCATCATCCTACTATGCCAGGGAAAATCTCTATAACTGCACTAAAGGATCTAAACCCCCAGGAACTTGCCTAGCCACCTCAACATGAGCCTATCTCTGAGCTCATTGCTGCCAATGAGCTCTATCCTATCTAGCTACTCTAGGATGAACTATCTAGACTGCATCAACCTGCCTATCTCTGGCTCTATCCCGATCATGTCCATCCCTCACCCATCCTCTACCAGAAATAATAGGAGGATCTCTACATCCTCTACACCTCTGATGTCTACCACCACCACACCCATCATCACCACCACCGCCACCACCACATCGATCATGAATAAGCTCCGCTGGATTTGTGAATTAAATAAACCTATTTTGAGACCACTAGTCCTGATACTCATGGGACATCCCTACATCTGACATACTTATCAACATCTCCCATCTGCAGAAAGGCATACCAGCAATCTGAGCCAAGGAAAACTGATAATCAATACAAGGACCCCATAAAGATCTCTCAGCTTGAACTCATGCATATAAGGCATTACCCAAAGGCATATCCTGTATCCTACCATACTATCTAGAAACTTGACTAAAATAGAACTACTCAATAACAATATTAGATCCGCCAATCATCCAACGAGGGCTAAACATACAGGGCAACTCATCATCATCCTCCCGCCAGAAATCACAATCAAGGTAAGGATGCCATGTAACTTGATCAAGATCATCTATCTGACGTCTCCAATAATCTAGATGACCTAAATGATGCTAAATCACCAAACTAGTATAAAGAAAGGCATAAGGATATCCACGTGGCTATCTCCTATCAGAAATAGGCCTGGTAATCAGAAGATGCTCCCAAATCCATAACTAAAGAATAATAGCACTGGCAGATAAGGAAGAACTCTCTTTGTACACCACCTCATGAAGATCTCGATATAATTGAGCTAGTACGTAAGAACCCCAATCAAAACATTGAGGCTATGCTAGTAAATCCTCTAAAATCCTACCCCAACCAATGGAAAAACTGTGACCTCATCGGTCAGGAAGAAGTAGACCACCAATCAATGCACCTAGAACTGCAGGCAATGTAGGGAAAGAAGAAAACTATGGCCATGTGATCGTATCATCATCAATCAAATTGTCCTCGAACACTCGTCAACAGATAGTAGAATCATACACAGAGTCATAATAAACAATCTCTCCTCGACAGGGAATCCGTAGCAAATGATACACATCCTCGGGCGTGATCATCATCTCACCATGAGGAAGATGGAAAGTATTATGGTCAGAGTGCCAAAACTCTGCCACAGTTGTCAATAACCCATGGTTCAGCTGAAACTGGGGAAGATCAAGAAGGAAGCTCAAACCATAAAGCTCTATAACATAGTACTCAGCCACAGTCAATGTCTGTCCAAGGTCAATAACCCATGAAGGAACTGATCAAATATATAACACAGGGAAGTCAGCCTATTTGGCAAAGAACAAAAGAATCATATCAGCATATTATATCAAGGAACATCTAAAGTCGATCAAGTTATTTTAAACTCCATTTGCTGCGCATCAAAACTCCTAACTCTATATCTTGAGGAAGTAAAATCTTTGTTTTATATCTCTAGATCTTGAGAATAAAATATTAGACCATCACTCTATCATAACAGATTGACAAATCAACTTCATTGGTATTACTATACTGATATCCTAATCAATTGCTTAGTTCAAACGTAACTGACCCAATCATATTATTCTAATCAATCATCTTGACATCCTAAATATCTCAAAAATAGAAAAATTAAAATAGAAAAAGTCAAGTACAAGTGAAAATTTTGAGAAAAATGTTGTAGGTGTGATTTTATTCATCATAGGCAACATTTCCCTTAAGTGACACACAATTCTTGTCAGGAGACATTACTTTTGTCTCAGGTGACAAATTTTTCATGGGTGACACTGAATTGACTTACGCGACATCAAATTTTTCCTAGGCGACAATGAATTGCTAGGGTTTCACAGGCGTAAAAATTTAAGGAATCTGGTTTTTAAAACCTAAGGCTATGCATGAATCATTTAACCTTAGGTGACAATGAAAAGTTGATAAGCGACAATAAAAACCATGGATGCAAAATTAAATAGTGTTAGGTGACATTAAAATTTGCATAGGCATGAATTAAATATTTCAAAGCAGCGATAAAATTGGGAAATGCAATAAATGCTAATTAATGAGCAATAAATAAAATATCGAGGGTTGAAAAGTACTTATCGGAGGTCCATAGTCAAGTGGCCTCACATATCTCTGACAACGCTTGAATCGATGCTCTCAAATAGGCACAACCATCTCAAAAATCCAAGCAGAACCAGAGCAAAATCACAGAAGTCAAAAGTGAAAATGAATAGTAAATCTAGGTTTTTCAACCTATTTAAGCTAAATTTGACCTAATTTTGAGGTAAGAAATGACTTTGACCTATATAAATATATTGCATTTACTAGGGCAAATTGAGAAGTGTGGTATATCATAGAGTGGTTTTAAAAAATGAAAACATATCAATCAAACATTTAAACCTATCCATCGAAAACAACAATATGTTTCATTTATGAGGGGGCATACCATCAGATAATCAGATCAACATCATTAGTAACATCAATGGAAATTAGAGACCGATCATCAAATCAAATCGAAAGCTTTTATCAAAAAAAAATTTGTAATCAAATGAAAGGGGCATTATATCAATCATCAAATCAAACATCATATCGAAATTAATCATCATATCAAGAATGATCATCAAAGAATCACATCAATCAAGAGAGTTTCATATCAATCATATCTACATCAACCTCATATCGAAAAATTAGAGAATCGACCATTGAAAGACATTAAAAATGAACATCAAAGATCGACCATCGTTGAATCATGACCTATCAATCAAGCAAGATCAGAGTATTCTTTGAATCGACATGCTTCGCACATCAACTCAAAGAGGGGCATTTGTAATCACCTAAAAATGGACAAAGACAATTTAATGATAATTCAAAGAAAATCAAGTGAAATCAAGGAAAATTAAGAAAATAATTGAATCAATTGAATCACAATGCATATTTAAACAATCAAAATTAAAATCAAGTCTTAATTCAATATCAATCAAAATTGAGAGCATTTTAATCAAGTGCAATCAAATCAAAATACAATTAATCCAATTAATTGTATAGTCTTGGATTAAATTAAATTCAACCCATTCAAGGGTACATGGCTAAAATAAATCAATTAAATCAATTAATAAAAATCAATTACTCTCAACAACCTCAAAAGGGAGGAAAATCAATCAACCAATGAAATTTGAGGAAAGGCATTCACATGGATCAAGCCCAATTGAATCTCATTCACTCAAAGTGAAAAGGAATCTCAACTATTCATCTTGTCTATTTGTCCCAAGCGTTGAGGATACAAACTTTGCTTTGTCTTCAAAGGGTGGAACCAAAGACTTAACCCCAACTCAATCATGATTAAACATAACTCCACCCCCTACCATTGGAAAATCTATAAAAGGAAGGCTAAAATTCTTCATAATTCATCAACCACCTATCTGAGAATTGCATCAAACCTCTTGCAATTTGAGTTTAGAAAGGCATTTGAGAGCATTTTTAGCATTTATCTTGATAATTGTTAGCTTTAGCATATTGTTTATCTTTATCATTCTCATTCTAGGACTGTCATTAGTGAGAGCTTGCTAAGAGCTTACTCATTAACATCTTAGTTAGAGAGCCATAGGATGCTCAATTAATCATTGATTTTGCTAAATAGTTGCTCAATTGTGGTTTAATTTAGTTACTATTTCATTTATTGTTGATGATTAACCCTAATTCTATGAAGGTACATTTATTTGTATACAACATGTACACTTAAAAGAACATCCAAATGAACGTCATGATGAAGAAGAACCTGAAACATCGAAGGTGCAGAGAGAGTACAAAAACATATAGAGATACCTGAGGCTAATATCATTGTAGAAACTTTCACATGACAAAAATAGATAGAAAACAAAGACAAATATCAAACCCCCCTGACACTTTATAATGGAGTGTGAGTACAAAGAGCACAAACATGTGCAAGATCTGATACATATAATAGAATGACACTTTATCTGAGTGTGTGTGCATAAAATAATGCTACAAAAGTTAATTATACACTACTCAAACAAGAGTGAAGACTACTGAAACAAAAGAATAACCAAAGATGAGCCATCCCTCAAAGGGAAGAGATCCCAGGACCTAAAACATCCAAGATATCCACTAGATTGTGAAAAATGCAAGAAACTAAATAAAATATGCCTGAAGAAGAATCTAGAAAAATGACTAACAACACTGGAAAGGTCTAAAAAAAATATTTCTAATGATGTATCATTTTCCCAAAATGGAGTCCAGATGTGCAAGATAGAGCTCCTAGAGTGCAAAGCTGAACATATGGCTTTGATAGTAAAAAAAACTATCAAAAAAGAAAAATTAGAAATTCAAACCTCTAGATCTGGATAGAGCTCGGAACCAAATTTCTAAAGATATCTCCTTTGCCCAATTTCGACACCATATGCTCAAGTTATGAGAGAAAAGCCAACTATTATGCTGGAGGGCCAAAAAATGGTGCAGAAGATGTTGATGTAGTGATGACATCAGCAAAATATGGGCCTAAATTTGATCATCATCTACCCCTCATTGCAAAAATATAATGGCCCCCCTGGGCCAAAGATTTGGAGCCCCTGGTCATGTGGGTGACCAGGGGGTTGTGGCCAAGGGGTTGGAAAATAGGCCCTTGGCCCCTTGCATATGACGATGACTTTGTTAAAGGGAAGCATTGTCTAGTGGTTTTCTCCTTGATCGTGGGCGGTTTGGGCAAGTGACTGGCGATCACCCCAGAAGTCATGTCGATGACTACCATAGTCACCGATGGTGATACCAGTGGTGCCGCCAGCAGTTTTCATGAGCCACTAGGTGGCCGCTATAGTGGCACCCACAATTTTTTTTGAAAAATTGTACTGTTGCATCAATTTGTGTGCAAGGGTCTACATCCCTGATACATAAATTTTTTTTCCCTCAAAATGCATTGTCACCCAAATTAGATGTGCCTTATATGGAAATGTGGGTTCTTGGCTGCTGCGAGCTCAATATTGAGGTCTATTTGAGCCAAATATGCTCCAAAATACTAGTGATTGCCTCAGGATCTGTGTCGGGGCCGGTTGCAAAAATGTTTTTTCACAGATTCCAACTTTGTCCAAATTGGAAAAATTTTATATGGATCTAGGGGTTCTTAGATGCTCTGAACGCAACCGTGAGGTCATTTTGAAGCTAAGATGACCAGAAAAGAGAGGTCCCCCTAGATTCAATAGAAACCCTCTAAAATGTAGATCTGACAAACACACTTGACTCTCTTAGGAAGCAGACATGGGTAAATAGATCTGAAGCTCTGATACCATATTGGAGTTGATGAGTAAAAAACCCACATCTCCCAAGAACACCTACATGCAAACACCTATCACAGAAAGAGATAGAAGTAAGAAGCTAGAGAAGCATGAACACATGGATCCACAAGAGTGTTAGAGTAGTCATATTATAGCTAATAATTAATTTATTTAATTATTAGTCTATTATTCTCTACACTTAAGTTAGACTTAGGCATCTCATTATTCTTTAGGGTTTTCACCTTTAGGGTTTTGGTATCCTTTTATAAGGATTCCCTCTTTGTAATTCATAAGGAGATTGTATTATTTTCATCATTGTTAAAAGAAGATTATTTTCTTGCAACATGGTTTTGCAGTCTCTGGCCTATTGGCCGCCATAGCTTTCTGTCTCTCTTCTGTCTTCATTCTTGTAGCAGTTTTTGCATGCAGGTGTTCTTGGGAGATTAGTATTTCACCTAATCTAACATGGTATCAGAGCCATCTTGCTGCTCGCTGTTCGTATTTTTGTTGAAGTGATTCAGAAGCAAGACGGTATTTTTTCTTTCTTTTTTTCCTGCAAAAAAGAAAAAAAAAATTTTTGGGGGTATTTTGAGCAAAAACGGACGCCGCCATTGCGCTCAGAAGGTCTGGGAAAGTCAAAAATCATATAAAGTTTGCAGTTTTTGGCCACTGTGACTTCTGGGAGAAAATTTTTGCCCTCCTAGGGCCGTACGGCTCGAAAATCGAAAAAAAAAACTTTTAAAAAAATCATTTTTTAATGATTTTTTGCGTTAAAAATAACGCAGCCTTTGTTTTTAAAAGGCGCCGCCCAGCGGCCACCAGTGCACCGCCGAGCGGCCACCCCGCGCCTAGCCGCGGCCTCCACAGCTCCTCCGCCACCGGCAGCGCCTCCAGCGCGCCCGCGCTCCGCCCGCCAGAGGCCGCTCCGACCACTCCTCTGCGCCGCCTCCCAGCTCCGCCGCCCTCCGCGGCCCCGCTCAGCTGGCTCCTCCCGGCTCCGCCGCCCTCCGCGGCCCCTGCTCCGCTGGCTCCTCCGCCCGGTCGCCGCTCTGGAGCTCCGCCCCGCCGGTTGCGGCCTTTTGCTGCCCCCGTGGGCTCTATTGCCAGCGGCCGGTCATATGACCGACCGGGAGCTCCAGCTCCAGCCCCCTGCGTGCGCCATGCGCCCAGGGGCTTTGTAATTCCAGCCCCCGGGGCTTAAAAAATATATATTTTTTTTGTCCTTTAGAGCTTTTTCTAGGGGTAGCTGGGTTTTTTGGCCGTATCTTGTGCATACGGTATCGATTTTCTGACTTCTTTATATCATCGAAAAGCTCTTTCTGAGCTCTTTCCAATGATGGAGGTTAGGGTTTTGGGTTCTACCATTTCAATAGCATTTTTTTCTGTTGAAGTCTGATGTCTGTTTTTGCCTTCCGGGAGTCATATCTGTCTCATCCGGACTCCGTTTTCAGAAAATGAGATATCGTCGGAAAGCTGATTCTGTGTACTATTCAGTGGCAGAGGTATTTCTTCTAGATTCTGCTCCAGGTTTTCACTCCTTCGAGTTATGCAGTTTATGCCCTCTGGTGGTGTGCTTGGTTCTACAGGTCCGGGGATCTCTTCTTCTGGTTTCTTAGTGCACTCTTCTTTCTGACTTATGAGCTTGCATGCTCTTTCTGATGTATCTTTGTTCTATAAACGCACTGAGATAAAGTGCCCTCTTCTGCATTTCTGGGATCTTTTTCACTTGGTTCAGTTTTTAGTATTCGCACTCAGTTATAAAGTGCCATGGGGGGATTCTGATGCATTTGCCACTATAGGCGCATCCACTCTTGTCAAGTGAGCGTACCTTCCATGAAATTAGCCCATGTAGACTGTGTCTATGACACCGCCCTTTATCCTGTGTGTGTGCTTCTGTTGCACTGTTGGTGTTCCTGGTTCTTCTTCTGTAGCTGTTTCTGGCATCGCATTTCAGTGTTCCTGTCACCTCTCCTAGTTCAGCATTATGGGGGGGTTCACCTGTTGGTTCTATTGCTTCCTGGTTCGATTGATCAGCTCTTCAGACACTTGTCTTCTCTACCTGGTCATGCACTTCAGTGGGGGTTCCAGCAGTATCTTCTGACAGAGTTTTCAGACATGCTTCGGAGGAGCTTCTTGCTCTCTTCTTGTTCCTTTCTCTGGGACATCTTTTGCTTTTTGTACTTGGGTACTTGATCAGGCCTTGTTGCCGAGACCCATAGCTCTTTCATGCATTTTTGTTTTCATGCATCTTGTAGTCCTTAGTATAATTGAACATATTTTGAGAGTAATATTTATATTTATATTTATATTTATATTTTGAGAGTATGATCCTAAATATAAATATTACTCTCAAAATATGTATAAGGTTAGTGACAATCCACCATGAAATAGTATATTTAATTAGAATGCATATGCAAGAGTGCAATTGTTGTGAATTTGATGATCTAGATGAGGAAATTGGATCCTAATTGATGCAATTTACCTAAAATTCTAATGGATTATGATTCTACATGATTTATCCAGCTATAAAATGCAATGATACTTGATCAAAGAAGATGAATTCTCATTAAAATGATCTCACAATTGATTTAATATCAATTTGGCATGATCTTCTTACAAAATGTCCTAGATGAATAATGCCTTGATTAGATATAATTATATAGATTTTTCTTGGAGGAAAATGATTTGAATTTGAATTCAATGGCTGAGATTGATCTATAATAAGTCACTGAGATTAAGACCTTGATCCATGTGATTCCACCTCATTAGCTTGATTTATATTTCTTGTCCTTTTCTGGTTGAGTAGATAATAGGATTATTAATTAATTCACTTAATTAATACTAGCCATGTGCATTTTTTAATTTTATTTAATCAAACAGGTTGAGATTAATTAATGAATTAATGTTCTTTGATTCTTAACCATTGATGCTTGATGATTAATGAATCATGTAATTAAATTAATCTAATGCAATTACACAATTAGGCTTAGGTTACTTGATTTAATGTTCTTGATTAGGGTTTGATCACTTGATTATAGCTATTAGTTAAATAGAACATTATTTTAATTATGTAATTATTATTTATTCTTTATAAATAGTATGTGTAATACCATATAAATACACATTAAAAAAATGTTAATCCATATAGCATTTATCATATTTTAAATATTTGTTATGTTTATTTTTTATTGATTATAATTTTTTTAAATAAATTTTTGATTGAATTAGATTAACAAATTAATTATTTTTTAATACTTCTAAAAATCATAGTAAAAATATAATAAATTTTATACAACAAAAAATGTGTAATAATTTTTTAATCAAATTTTTTCATATACCTTTCACTCACTAGCAAAAAGCACAAAAGCTCATAAGAATATATACCCTTACACTAAAAATTTCAAAAGAAACAAAATCCTCATGTTGTTAGTTCCTCTAGGTTGCAGAACTATAGACATCGACCTATATTTAACTAGTGATTAAACTAGTTTATTTCAGCCAACCAAATTTCATAGTTTTTTTTTGGTCATCAAATTTTTCAGATTTGATAAAGTAAAATGCACAATATTTAACTTAAGAGTGGATTTCAAGGAAACAGGCTGGGCACAACTTTAACAAAACAAAATAGTTTTTTAATAATGTGACGTGTCTTCATTTATGTGGTTAGGAATGAGGTAGACTCAATTTTTAATTTCATTACCTATCTTTTCACGAAACTTTGCCAAATATTAAATAGTTTAAGATAAGGTAGAATAGTTTTAAATTTTTACTATTTTATTTAATAATAAATTTTTCTATTATTTTTTCAAATAAAATTTTGATAAGAAAACTATTATCATAATTTTATATATATGGGATGCAACTGTGGCAAAATTTGAATGAGCAAACACTAGATGTTATTCTTTAAGAGAATAGTTTTTGTTTCTCAAGGAAGTCTATTCCAAATTTTAATACGATCCGACTATTTTTTTTGTATTTTTATTTTAGAATTCGTTCTCTACAAAATTAAAAAGTACAACCAACAATATATTATAGAAAATCTTTCAAATTGATAGGAGCTCCATCCTAAAAATAATCCCAAAAATCTAATTACTTGAAAATAGAAGCTTCTAATTTCTTCTATAGAACTAATCTATTTTTTAACAATGAATTATAATCTCATAAGACTCCTCTATCATAATAAATCAAAAGAACCATTTTCTATTCTAATATATTTAACCTAATAAAATTAGTCTAATCTCTGACACAAAAAAATTACCCTAATCTCTCTCACATATATAAAGTTTTTGAGAATTGCTTCTCTAAACAAATAGTCATTTTATTTTTCAATAGAATAAATCATATATTTATTTAAAATATTTTGAAGCAAAGTTTCTCTTAATAGATTCAATTAACAAATAGCCATTTTTCTTTTCAATAGTTTATCTTAAATATTTTGAAGGAAAGTTACTCTAATTGATTCCATTTATAAACAATAGTTTGTGTGGAGGGTGTGTCCATGCAATTTAAGTTTACATTCAGATAACAATAAGGGCTCGTTTGGCGCCTGGAATTAATCTGGAATAGGCATTGTTGAATGCAAGAATAAACTAATTCGTTGTTTGTGGCCATTTTTTGAATTCTCGAATTAGAAAACTAATTCCCATTTTCAGCCAAATGCTTGCATTAGTTAATTCCAAAAAAAAGGTGGAATTCATTTTATTCCAAGAATAAGCTTTTCATAGATTCGAAATTAAATCAAAATGTATAAGTTTTTCGGGTCCGTATGTGAATGGCTAAGAGATTATAATCTTACATTTTTTACAATTTGTTTTTATAATTTAAATTTTTTATTATTTTTTTTTAATAATTTTTTTTACAAATTTTTTATAATCTTATTTTTTAAGTTAATAATACATATTCTAATTTAAAAATATATAAGCTAAAAATACATATATATTTTAATTAAAAATGCAACAACAAAAATGATAAGTTCAAAAATTAAAAATTAAAATTTAAAAAATGAAAAATAATTCTTATTGCAATTTCACATTCTGGATAAGTTAATTCCATGAATTAACTAATTTTAAACCTCAACATTCTGCGAAATTATGATTTTAGAAATTAAAAATTCATCTCAATAAAACTAAAAAAGCCAACTGCAAATATTCACTACTGTATAGGCTATTGCAAACAGTTCTATCACGCATTTAGGTACAATGTAACCATTATGGCTCCCATGCAATCAAGAAAAGGGAAAAGGCAGAGGAAAAATTAGGTGAATTATTTTGAACTTCTTCCAAAGGAAATCAATACTAAAATCTTGTCCAGGCTACCTCTTCCCAATGTTTTTCAAGCTCAAAGTGTTTGTAATTCATGGTGAACCATCATTTTCTCTTCTCCCCATTTTCAAAAACTGTGGGATGAGAAAAATAGTGAGCAGTGGCTCGTTATGGATGACTGAGGGAAAAATTGAGATCTTTAATACCAGTGGAGAATTCAAAAAGAAGATGTTTGATTCTTCGTCTTGGATTTTCAAAGCTGCAGGTGGAGGACTTTTGCTTTATTTGAACAAGACTGATGGAAGTTTTCAAGTTGTGAATCCATTAACAATGGAAGCTCGACAGCTACCTAATCTAATCATGGGACAAGAACATCTGTTAGATGTCATTGTTGATTAAAAAACTATTGATCTTATTGTTGATACAACAACCAAGACTTATCAGGTGATTGTTTTCATAGGTTTGAAAAAAATGTGAATCTTCTCATTGTTAGATTAAGGAAGTACGGTAGTTTTTCACCATACGGTGAGACTACCGTACAGTGGAAGCAAGACTGCAATATAGTGGAAGTGTGACAACTGTACGGTGGAATTGAGATTGTAGTACAGTGTTGGAGTCTTGCAGTACGGGGAAGTGTTGAAGTCTTCTAGTATGGGGAACACCGTACGATGTTGGAGTCTGATCATACGGTAAAGGGAATGGTGCCAAGTATGAGTAGGGTGCTGAGTATGAGCATGGTGCTGAGTATCAAGTACAGCATGTATGGTGAGCATCAGTATGGTAGGCACGAGTACGGAAGGCATGAGTACGGTGAGCACGAGTATGACATGAGTATAGCAAAGAGATGATAGTTATGGTGTGAAGCAGAGTTGGTTGACCGGTTATGTTATGTGATGGTTGACATACCAAATTCTATAACGAATTGCATAGTGTATAAATCTATGTGAGATTCATTGATAGAGTATGGCTAAGTCTGTGGTTAACAGTAATGGTTGTATTGTTGTAGAGGTTGCGAGGGCTGAGGCTGTAAGCCTAAAAAATAGTTTCATAGTGGTAGAAGTTGGCTTGATTATAAAGGCAATCTGATCTTGAGTCTATTATTTGTATGTAATGTATTGGTTACTATAATACGAAAGGGTGACACTCTAGTTCTTGGCTGGTGGGTTTTTCCCAGAAGGGTTTCCCACATAAATCTCTGTCTCATTTGTTTTATCTTGTGTGTGTCTTTATTTTCTTTGTTCTTATTCTTCCTATGCATCTCAGTAGATTTGATCTTTATATAATTTCTCATGTAAACTGACATTTGGAAGGCATTTCCGCCAATAGATTTCCTAACAAGTGGTATTAGAGCCAGACACATTACCATTTTTCTATTGGATACAGTTGGTTGTTTGGGTAGGATTGGTCATTGGTTTCAATTTGGTTCCAGTGGGAGTTAGTGAAGTGTTGATCTTGCAATTAAGATGGTAGGTACATTTGGGAGAATAGAAATTGAAAATTTTAATGGCACAAACTTTGAGTTGTGGAAACTTAAAGTTGAAGATATGTTGGTAGACCGAGATCTATGGACTGATGTATCTGGGAACAAGCCTTCAAGCATAAAGAAGGAAGATTGGGATCTGGCAGATCGAAAGGTAAGAGGAATGATATAATTGATAGTGGCAGATAGTGTTTTGTTAAATTTCTATGAGGAGAAAATTGCACATTCTTTGTGGAAGAAATCGGGAGATATTTATCAAGGAAAATCCTTGGTAAACAAGTTCTTCCTAAGAAAGAAATTGTACTCTTTGAAGATGGACAAAGGAACCATTGTGTCTGGTCATTTAAATGCATTCAATATGGTGATTGGACAACTGACATCTGTTGGTGTGTCCATAAGTGAAGAGGAGCATTGCATGTTGTTGTTGAGTTCTTTGCTTGATTCATGGGACCATCTTGTGATGGCCATTCGAAGTATGACTACTCAGTTTAAAATGGATGAAGTAGTTTATGCACTTCTATCAGAAGATATGTGGAGGAGGTCTTCTGAGGTGGCTAAGGGGGCTCTTGCTATGTGAGACCAATCAAAGGACAAAGGTAAGGACATGAAGTCCGAATCTTCTAGAAAGAAATCCAAAGCAAAGTGTTGGAATTGTGGGAAGACTAGTCTTATCCGAAAAGATTGCAAAGAGAAGAAGAAGAAGAAGAAAGTGGAGAGTTCTTCTAATTCTATGTCTTCTGATAGTGATGGTGAAGATGCTAGCAGTGCTGCTTTGGCTAATCGGTCATCTAATGATGACTGGTTCGATTAGTTTGGTCTTCATGTGGAAGAAGTTTGTCATGATGCCATCTGTAACTCGACACCATGGTTTAGTGGGACTTGTTGGTAGTGATGTAGTGAATGATTTTCATTGGTATTACAGATGATGGAAGTTGTGAAATCTTGATGTGGAAAAAGGATTTTTCACATTTGCTGAAGTACTATTTGGAGATGTTTATCTTCATGCGACTGAAGATGTTGAAATCTTGAGGGCTCAATGGGGTCCTCGGTAAAGGTGTGGATTCTACTTTCATGGTAGCCATGTTGAGTAACTTCGTACTTCATTAAGTGGGAGATTGTTAGATTAAGGAAGTATGGTAGTTTTTCACCGTACAGTGGGACTACTGTACGGGGGAAGTAAGACTGCAGTACAATGGAAGTGTGACAACTATATGGTGGAATTGAGATTGTAGTATGGTGTTGGAGTCTTGTAGTATGGGGAAGTGTTGAAGTCTTGCAGTATGGGGAACATTGTACGGTGTTGGAGTCTAATCATATAGTAAAGGGAATGGTGCAAAGTATGAGTAGGGTGCTTATTATGAGCATGGTGTTGAGTATCGAGTATGGTGGGTATGGTGAGCATCAGTATGACAAGCATGAGAACGGCAGGCACAAGTACGGTGGGCATGAGTATGACACAAGTACAGTAGAGAGATGATAGTTATGGTGTGATGTAGAGTTCATTGACCAGTTATGCTATGTGATGGTTGACATACCAAACTCCATAACGAATTGCATAGTGTATAAATGTATGCGAGATTTGTTGATAGAGTATGGCTAAGTCTATGGTTAACAGTAATGGTTGTATTGTTGTAGAGGCTACGAGGGCTGAGGCTATAAGCCTGAAGAATAGTGTCATAGTGGTAGAAGTTGGGTTGATTGTAAAGGAAATCTAAGCCTAAGTCTATTATTTGTATGTAATGTATTGGTTACTGTAATACAAAGGGGTGACACTCTAGTTCTTGGCTGGTGGGTTTTTCCCACAAGGGTTTCCCACGTAAATCTCTGTCTCATGTGTTTTATCTTCTGTGTGTATTTATTTTCTTTAATCTTATTTTTGCTATGCATCTCAGTTGATTTTATCTTTATTTAATTTCCCCTATAAATTGACATTTGGAAGGCATTTCTGCCAGTAGCTTTCCTAACAAGTGGTATCAAAGCCAGACCCATTACCATTTTTCTATTGGATAGGGTTGGTTGTTTGGGTAGGATTGGTCATTGGGGTCAATTTGGTTCTAGTGGGAGTTAGTGAAGTGTTGATCTTGCAATTGAGATAGTGGGTACATTAAGGAGAATAGAAATTGAAAAGTTTAATGGCACAAACTTTGAGTTGTGGAAACTTAAAGTTGAAGATATGTTGGTAGACCGAGATCTATGGACTGCTATGTCTAGGAACAAGCCTTCAAGCATGAAGCAGGAAGATTGGGATCTAGCAGATTGAAAGGCAAGAGGAATGATACAATTGACAGTGGCAGATAATGTTCTATTAAATGTCTATGAGGAGAAAACTGCACATTCTTTGTGGAAGAAATTTGGAGATATTTATCAAGAAAAATCCTTGGTAAAAAAGCTCTTCTTGAAAAAGAAACTGTACTCTCTAAAGATGGATGAAGGAACCATTATGGTTGGTCATTTAAATGTGTTCAATATGGTGATTTCATAATTGACATCTATTGTTGTGTCCATAAGTGAAGAGGAGCATTGCATGTTGTTGTTGGGTTCTTTGCCTAATTCATGGGACCATCTTGTGATGGCCATTGGAAGTATGACTACTCAGTTTAAAATGGATGATGTAGTTGCTGCACTTCTATCAGAAGAGATGCGGAGGAGGTCTTTTGAGGTGGCTAAGGAGGCTCTTGCTATTGGAGACCAATCGAAGGACAAAGGCAAGGACATGAAGTGCGAATCTTTTGGAAAGAAGTCCAAAGCGAAGTGTTGGAATTGTGGGAAGACTGGTCTTATCCAAAAAGATTGCAAAGAGAAGAAGAAGAAGAAGAAGAAAGTGGAGACTTATTCTAATTCTAAGTCTTTTGATAGTGACAGTGAAGATGCTAGCAGTGCTGCTTTGGCTAATCAGTCATCTAATGATGAATGGTTCGATTATTTTGGTCTTCATGTGGAAGAAGTTTGTCATGATGCCATTTGTAACTTGACACCACGGTTTAGTGGGAGTTGTTGGTAGTGACGTAGTGAATGATTTTCATTGGTATTGCAAATCATGGAAGGTGTGAAATCCTGATGTGGCAAAAGGATTTTTTCACATTTGCTGAAGTACTATTTGGAGATGTTTATCTTCATGAAACTGAAGATGTTGAAATATTGAGGGCTCAACGGGGTCCTCAGTAAAGGTGTGGATTCTACTTTCATGGTAGCCATTTTGACTAACTCCATACTTCATTAAGTGGGAGAATGTTAGATTAAGGAAGCATGGTAATTTTTCATCATACAGTGAGACTACCGTACGGTGGAAGTAAGACTGCAGTATGGTGGAAGTGTGACAACCATACGGTGGAAGTGTTGAAGTCTTGCAGTACGGGGAACACCATACAGTGTTAGAGTCTGATTGTATGGTAAAGGGAATGGTACCAAGTACAAGTAGGGTGATGAGTATGAGGATGGTGTCAGGTATCAAGTACAGTGGGTATGGTGAGCATCAGTACGGAAGGCACGAGTATGGAAGGCATGAGTACGATGGACATGAGTATGACATGAGTACAACAGAGAGATGATAGTTATGTTGTGAAGCAAAGTTGGTTGACCGGTTATGTTATGTGATGGTTGACATACCAAAATCCATAATGAATTTCATAGTGTATAAATGTATGCAAGATTTGTTGATAGAGTATGGCTAAGTCTCTGGTTAACAGTAATGGTTGTATTGCTGTAGAGGCTGCGAGGGTTGAGGCTGTAAGCCTGAAGAACAGTGTCATAGTGGTAGAAGTTGGGTTGATTATAAAGGCAATCTGAGCCTGAGTCTATTATTTGTATGTAATGTATTGGTTACTGTAATATGAAGGGGTGACACTCTGTTTCTTTATTGGTGGGTTTTTCCGAGAAGGGTTTTCTACGTAAATCTCTATCTCATGTGTTTTATCTTATGTGTGTCTTTATTTTCTTTGTTCTTATTTTTCCTATGCATCTAAGTAGATATGATCTTTATATAATTTCCCCTATAAATTGACATTTGGAAGGCATTTTTGCCAGTAGCTTTTCTAACAAGTGGTATCAGAGCCAGACCCATTACCATTTTTCTATTGGATAGGGTTGGTTGTTTGGGTAGGATTGGTCGTTGGTGTCAATTTGGTTCTAGTGGGAGTTAGTGAAGTGTTGATCTTGCAATTGAGATGGCGGGTACATTAGAGAGAATAAAAATTGAAAATTTTAATGGCACAAACTTTGAGCTGTGGAAACTTAAAGTTGAAGATACGTTGGTAGACCGAGATCTATGGAGTACTGTGTCTGGGAACAAGCCTTCAGGCATGAAGAAGGAAGATTGGGATCTGGAAAATTGAAAGGCAAGAGGAATGATACGATTGACACTGGCAGATAGTGTTCTATTTACTGTCTATGAGGAGAAAACTGCACATTCTTTGTGGAAGAAATTGGGAGATATTTATCAGAGAAAATCCTTGGTAAACAAGCTCTTCCTAGGAAATAAATTATACTCTCTGAAGATGGACAAAGGAACCATTGTGGCTGGTCATTTAAATGCATTCAATATGGTGATTGAAGAACTGAAATCTATTGGTGTGTCCATAAGTGAAGAGGAGCATTGCATGTTGTTGTTGGGTTCTTTGCCTGATTTGTGGGACCATCTTGTGATGGCCATTGGAAGTATGACTACTCAGTTTAAAATGGATGAAGCAGTTGCTGCACCTCTATCAAAAGAGATGTGGAGGAGGTCTTCTGAGGTGGCTAAGGAGGCTCTTTCTATTCATGACCAATCAAAGGACAAAGGGAAGGACATGAAGTCTAAATCTTCTGGAAAGAAGTCCAAAGAGAAGTGTTGGAATTGTGGGCAAACTGGTCATATCTGAAAGGATTGCAAAGAGAAGAAGAAGAAGAAAGTGGAGAGTTCTTCTAATTTTGAGTCTTCTGATAGTGATGGTGAAGATGCTAGCAGTGCTACTTTGGCTAATCGGTCATCTAATGATGACTAGTTTGATTAGTTTGGTCTTCATGTGGAAGATGTTTGTCACGATGCCATGTGTAACTCGACACTATAGTTTAGTGGGAGTTGTTGGTACTGACATAGTGAATGATTTTCATTGGTATTGAAGATGATGGAAGGTGTGAAATCCTCATGTGGCTAAAGGATTTTTTCACATTTGTTGAAGTATTATTTGGAGATGTTTATCTTCATGCAACTAAAGATGTTGAAATCTTGAGGGCTCAACGGGGTCGTCAGTAAAGGTGTGGATTATACTTTCATGGTAGCCATGTTGAGTAACTCCATACTTCATTAAGTCAGAGATTGTTAGATTAAGGAAGTACAGTAGTTTTTCACCTTATGGTGAGACTGCCATATGGTGGAAGTAAGACTGTAGTATGGTGGAAGTTTGACAACCATATAGTGGAATTGAGATTGTAGTATGGTGTTGGAGTCTTGCAGTACAGGGAAGTGTTGAAGTCTTGCAGTATGGGGAACACCGTAAGGTGTTGGAGTCTAATCGTATGGTAAAGGGAATGGTGCCAAGTATGAGTAGGGTGCTAAGAATGAGCATGGTGCTGAGTATCAAGTATGGTGGGTATGGTGAGCATCAGTACGACATGCATGAGTACGAAAGGCATGAGTATGGAGGGCATGAGTACAACATGAGCACAGTAGAGAGATGACAGTTATGGTGTGAAGCAGAGTTGGTTGACTAGTTATGTTATGTGATGGTTGACATACCAAACTCCATAATGAATTGCATAGTGTATAAATGTATGCGAGATTTGTTGATAGAGTATGGCTAAGTCTTTGGTTAACAGTAATGGTTGTATTGTTGTAGAGGCTGCAAGGGTTGAGGCTGAAAGCCTGAAGAATAGTGTCGTAGTGGTAGAAATTAGGTTGATAGTAAAGGCAATATGAGCTTGAGTCTATTATTTATATGTAATGTATTGGTTACTATAATATGAAGGGGTGACACTCTGGTTCTTGGCCAGTGGGTTTTTCCCGGACGGGTTTCCCACATAAATCTCTGTCTCATGTGTTTTATCTTGTGTGTGTCTTTATTTTCTTTGTTCTTATTTTTCCTATGCATCTTAGTAGATTTGATTTTAATATAATTTCCCCTATAAATTGAGATTTGGAAGGTGTTTCCGCTAGTAGCTTTCCTAACAAGTGGTATCAGAGCTAGACCCATTACCATTTTTTTGTTGGATAGGGTTGGTTGTTTGGGTAGGATTGGTCGTGGGTGTCGATTTGGTTCCAGTGGGACTTAGTGAAGTGTTGATCTTGCGATTGAGATGGAGGGTACATTAGGGAGAATATAAATTGAAAAGTTTAATGGCACAAAATTTGAGTTGTGGAAACTTAAATTTAAAGATATGTTAGTAGACAGAGATCTATGGACTGCTGTGTCTAGGAACAAGCCTTCAGGCATGAAGCAGGAAGATTGGGATCTGGCAGATCAAAATGCAAGAGGAATGATATGATTGACACTGGTAGATGTTATTATATTAAATGTCTATGAGGAGAAAATTGCACATTCTTTGTGGAAGAAATTGTGAGATATTTAGCAGGGAAAATCCTTGGTAAACAAGTTCTTCCTGAGAAAGAAATTATACTCTCTGAAGATGGATGAAGGAACCCTTGTGGCTAGTCATTTAAATGCATTAAATATGGTGATTGCACAATTGACATTTGTTGGTGTGTCCATAAGTGAAGAGGAGCATTGCATGTTGTTGTTGAGTTCTTTGCTTGATTCATGGGACCATCTTGTGATGGCCATTGGAAGTATGACTACTCAATTTAAAATGGATGTAGTTATTGCACTTCTGTTAGAAGAGATGCAGAGGAGGTCTTCTAAGGTGGCTAAGGAGGCTCTTTCTATTCAAGAGAAATCAAAGGACAAAGGCAAGGACATGAAGTCTAAATATTCTAGAAAGAAGTCCAAAGCGAAGTGTTGGAATTGTGGGCAGACTGGTCATATCCGAAAGGATTACAAAGATAATAATAAGAAGAAGAAAGTGGAGAGTTGTTCTAATTATGAGTCTTCTAATAGTGAAGGTGAAGATGCTAGTAGTCCTAGTTTGGCTAATCATTCATCTAATGATGACTGGTTTGATTAGTTTGGTCTTCATGTGCAAGATGTTTGTCATGATGCTATGTGTAACTCGACACCACAGTTTAGTGGGAGTTGTTGGTAGTGACGTAGTGAATGATTTTCATTGGTATTGCAGATGATGGAAGGTGTGAAATCCTAATTTGGCAAAAGGATTTTTTCACATTTGTTGAAGTACTATTCAGAGATGTTTATCTTCATGCGACTGAAGATGTTGAAATCTTGAGGGCTCAACGGGGTCCTCGATAAAGGTGTGGATTCTTCTTTCATGGTAGCCATGTTGAGTAACTCCATAGTTCATTAAGTGGGAGATTGGTTGATTAAGGAAGTATAGTAGTTTTTCACCATATGGTGAGACTGTCGTATGGTGGAAGTAAGACTGCAGTACGGTGGAAGTGTGACAATCATATGGTGGAATTGAGAGTGCAATACAGTGTTGGAGTCTTGTAGTATGGGGAAGTGTTGAAGTCTTGCAGTATGGGGAACACCGTACGGTGTTGGAGTTTGATCATATGGTAAAGGTAATGGTGTGAAATAAAAGTAGGGCTCTTAGTATGATCATGGTGCCAAGTATTGAGTATGACGGGTATGGTGAGCATCAGTATGGCAAGCACAAGTACGGAAGGCATGAGTATGGCGGGCATGAGTAGGACACGAGTACAACAAAGAGATGACAGTTATGGTGTGAAGTAGAGTTGGTTGACTAGTTATGTTATGTGATGGTTGACATACCAAACTCCATAACAAATTGCATAGTGTATAAACGTATATGAGATTCATTGATAGAGTATGGCTAAGTCTGTGGTTAACAGTAATGGTTGAATTGTTGTAGAGGCTGTGAGGGCTGAGGCTGTAAGCCTAAAGAAAAATGTCATAGTGGTCGAAGTTGGGTTGATTGTAAAGGCAATCTGAGCCTGAGTCTATTATTTGTATGTAATGTATTGGTTATTGTAATACAAAGGGGTGACACTCTAGTTCTTGGCTGGTGGTTTTTTCCCGGAAGGGTTTCCCATGTAAATCTCTATCTCACATGTTTTATCTTGTGTGTATCTTTATTTTCTTTGTTCTTATTTTTCCTATGCATCTCAGTAGATTTGATATTTATATAATTTCCACTGTAAATTGACATTTGGAAGGTGTTTCTGCCAGTAGCTTTCCTAACAAGTGGTATCAGAGCCAGACCCATTACCATTTTTCTATTGGATAGGGCTGGTTGTTTGGGTAGGATTCATCACTGGTGTCAATTTGGTTCCAGTGGGAGTTAGTGAAGTGTTGATCTTGCAATTGAGATGGTGGGTACATTAGGGAGAATAGAAATTGAAAATTTTAATGGCACAAACTTTGAGTTGTGGAAACTTAAAGTTGAAGATATGTTGGTAGACCGCGATCTATGGACTGTTGTGTCTGGGAACAAGCCTTCAGGCATGAAGCAGGAAGATTGGGGTCTGGCAGATTGAAATGCAAGAGGAATGATACGATTGACATTGGAAGATAGTGTTCTGTTAAATGTCTATGAGGAGAAAACTGCACATTCTCTGTGGAAGAAATTGGGAGATATTTATCAAGAAAAATCCTTGGTCAACAAGCTTTTCCTGAGAAAGAAATTGTACTCTCTGAAGATGGACAAAGGAAGCATTGTGGGTGGTCATTTAAATGCATTCAATATGGTGATTGCACAACTGACATCTGTTGGTGTGTCCATAAGTAAAGTGGAGCGTTGCATGTTGTTGTTGAGTTCTTTGCCTGACTCGTGGGACCATCTTGCGATGGCCATTGGAAGTACGACTACTCAATTTAAAATGGATGATGTAGTTGTTGCACTTGTGTCAAAAGAGATGCAGAGGAGGTCTTCTTAGGTGGCTAAGGAGGATCTTGCTATTCAAGACCAATCAAAGGACAAAGGCAAGGACATGAAGTATGAATCTTCTGGAAAGACATCCAAAGTGAAGTGTTGGAATTGTGGGTAGATTGGTCATATCCGAAAGGATGGCAAAGACAAGAAGAAGAAGAAGAAAGTGGAGAGTTCTTCTGATAGTGACGATGAAGATGCTAGAAGTGCTGCTTTGGCTAATAGGTCATCTAATGATGACTAGTTTGATTAGTTTGGTCTTCATGTGGAAGAAGTTTGTCATGATGCCATGTGTAAATTGACACCACGGTTTAGTGGGAGTTGTTGGTAGTGACAGAGTGAATAATTTTCCTTGGTATTGTAGATCATGGAAGGTGTGAAATCCTGATGTGGCGAAAGGATTTTTTCACATTTGTTGAAGTACTATTTGGAGATGTTTATCTTCATGCGACTGAAGATGTTGAAATCTTGAGGGCTCAACAGGGTTGTTGGTAAAGGTTTGGATTCTACTTTCATGGTAGCCATGTTGAGTAACTCCGTACTTCATTAAGTGGGAGATTGTTAGATTAGGGAAGTATGATAGTTTTTCGCCATATGATGAGATTTTGGTATGGTGAAAGTAAGACTGCAGTACGGTGGAAGTGTGACAACCATACGGTGGAATTGAGATTGTAGTACAGTGTTGGAGTCTTGCAGTATGAGGAAGTGTTGAAGTCTTGCAGTACGAGGAACACTGTATGGTGTTGGAGTCTGATCATATGGTAAAGGGAATGGTGCCAAGTACAAGTAGGGTTCTGAGTATGAGCATGGTGCTAAGTATCGAGTATGGTGGGTATGGTGAGGATTAGTATGGTAGGCACGAGTATGGAAGGCATGAGTATGGTGGGCACGAGCACGACACAAGTATAGCAGAGAGATGATGGTTATGGTGTGAAGCAGAGTTGGTTGACTGGTTATGTTATGTGATGCTTGACATACCAAACTCCATAACTAATTGCACAATGTAGAAATGTATGCGAGATTCATTGATAGAGTATGGTTAAGTCTGTGGTTAAGAGTAATAGTTGTATTGCTGTAGAGGCTGCGAGGGCTGAGGCTGTAAGCCTGAAGAACAGTGTCATAGTGGTAGAAGTTGGGTTGATTGTAAAGGCAATTTGAGCTTGAGTCTATTATTTGTATGTAATGTATTGGTTGCTGTAATACAAAGGGGTGACATTCTGGTTCTTGGCTAGTGGGTTTTTCCCGGAAGGGTTTCCCATGTAAATCTCTGTCTCATGTGTTTTATCTTGTGTGTGTCTTTATTTTCTTTGTTCTTATTTTTCCTATGCATCTCAGTAGATTTGATCTTTATATAATTTCCCCTATAAATTGATATTTGGAAGGTTCTTCCACCAGTTGCTTTCCTAACAAGTGGTATTAGAGCAAGACCCATTACCATTTTTCTATTGGATAGGGTTGGTTATTTGGGTAGGATTGGTCATTGGTGTCAACTTGGTTCCTGTGGGAGATAGTGAAGTCTTGATCTTGCAATTGAGATGGTGGGTACATTAGGGAGAATAGAAATTGAAAAGTTTAATGGCACAAACTTTGAGTTGTGGAAACTTAAAGTTGAAGATTTGTTGGTAGACTGAGATTTATGGACTGTTGTGTTTGGGAACAAGCCTTCAGGCATGAAGCAGGAAGATTGGGATCTGGAAGATCGAAATGCAAGAGGAATGATACAATTGACACTCGTAGATAGTGTTCTATTAAATGTCTATGAGGAGAAAATTGCACATTCTTTGTGGAAGAAATTGGGAGATATTTATCAGGGAAAATCCTTGGTCAATAAGCTCTTCCTGAGAAAGAAATTGTACTATCTGAAGATGGATGAAAGAACTATTGTGGCTGGTCATTTAAACATGTTCAATATGGTGATTACACAACTGACATCTATTGGTGTGTCCATAAGTGAAGAGGAGTGTTGCATTATGTTGTTGAGTTCTTTGCTTGATATGTGGGACCATCTTGTGATGGCCATTGGAAGTATGACTACTCAGTTTAAAATGGATGCAGTAGTTGATGCATTTCTATTAGAAGAGATGCAGAGGAGGTCTTTTAAGATGGCTAAGGAGGCTCTTGCTATTCAAGACCAATCGAGGGGAAAAGGTAAGGGCATGAAGTCTAAATCTTCTGGAAAGAATTCCAAAGAAAAGTGTTGGAATTATGGGTAGACTAGTCATATCTGAAAGGATTGAAAAGAGAAGAAGAAGAAGAAGAAAGTGGAGAGTTGTTCTGATTATGAGTCTTCTGATAGTGAGAGTGAAGATGCTAGCAGTGCTGCTTTGGCTAATCAGTCATCTAATGATGACTGGTTCGATTAGTTTGGTCTTCATGTGGAAGATGTTTGTCACAATGCCATGTGTAACTCGGCACCATAGGTTAGTGGGAGTTGTTGGTAGTGATGTAGCGAATGATTTTCATTTGTATTGTAGATGATGGAAGGTGTGAAATCCTGATGTGGCAGAAGGATTTTTTCATATTTGCTGAAGTACTATTTGGAGATGTTTATCTTCATGCGACTGAAGATGTTGAAATCTTGAGGGCTCAATGGGGTCCTCAGTAAAGGTGTGGATGCTACTTTAATGGTAGGCATGTTGAGTAACTCCATACTTCATTAAGTGGGAGATTGTTAGATTAAGGAAGTACATTATTTTTTCACCATACGGTGACTGCCATATGGTGGAAGTAAGACTACAATATGGTGGATGTGTGATAATCGTATGTTGGAACTGAGATTGCAGTGCGGTGTTGGAGTCTTGCAGTATAGGGAAGTGTTGAAGTCTTGCAGTATGGGGAACACCTTAAGGGGTTGGAGTCTGATTGTAATGTAAAGGGAATGGTGCCAAGTACGAGTAGGGTGCTGAGTATGAGCATGGTGTTGAGTATCGAGTATGGTGGGTATGGTGAGCATCAGTACGGAAGGCATGAGTACAGAGGGCACGAGTATGGCATGAGTATACTAGAGAGATGACAGTTATGGTGTGAAACAGAGTTGGTTGACCAGTTATGTTATGTGATGTTTGACATACCGAACTCCATAACAAATTGCATAGTGTATAAATGTATGCGAGATTCATTGTTAGGGTATGGCTAAGTCTGTGGTTAACAGTAATGGTTGTATTGCTGTAGAGGTTGAGAGGGCTGAGGCTGTAAGCCTGAAGAATAGTGTCATAGTGGTAGAAGTTGGGTTGATTGTAAAGGCAATCTGAGCTTGAGTCTATTATTTGTATGTAATGTATTGGTTACTGTAATACGAAGGGGTGACACTCTGGTTCTTGGCTGGTGGGTTTTTCCTGGAAGGGTTTCCCACTTAAATCTCTATCTCATGTGTTTTGTCTTGTGTGTGTCTTTATTTTCATTGTTCTTATTTTTCCTATGCATCTCAGTAGATTTGATCTTTATATAATTTCCCTTGTAAATTGACATTTGGAAGGCGTTTCCACTAGTAGCTTTCCTAACACTCATTTTCAGATCTAATACATCTTCTTGGGAAGTTAAAGTTGTTGAATACAGTCAGAATGGGCTCCCTATAAAACAATTTGCAACCAAACAATTCATTACTTTCCGTTTGAGGGGAATGTGTTTAATTTTTACAATATATGTGGAGAAATTGTTCATCCAAAGGAAAAATGTGGCAATGGCTTGAAAGGTTTTTAGGTTGGTGAAAGTGTAAAAGTAGAAGTTTGTGCTCTACCCATTGGAAGAATTTTTGTGTTTATATTTGAATTGGATGAGAATTCTTGTCAGTGGTGAGTGTTGTTTGATTGTAGATACAACATAGGTAACATAGTAAGGTTTGGTGAACTCCTATGTGAAAAATATTTTGTGTTGAGTGGCCAAGGTGCATCCAAGTACTGTATTTGGATAATACATGCATTTACTGATGATGATGTACATCAAACCCAGTTGATGCTACTACAATAGAAATATATTTTCAATGGTCACAAGCAAGATAAGAACAACACTTTCCCCATTGTAGAATTTTGCATCTTTAACTACACAATGATCTAGCTAGGAAGAAAAAAGAAAAATTTCCATTAAAAGTAATCAAAACAAGATAGATTTGTTGAACAATGAATTCTATTAATCATTGATGATTTACAAGATGTAAAGATTTAAAGGTTGTATTGCTTTAGAGGCTATGAGGGCTGAGGCTGTAAGCCTGAAGAACAGTGTCATAATGGTAGAAGTTGGGTTGATTGTAAAGGAAATTTGAGCTTGAGTCTATTATTTGTATGTAATGTATTGGTTACTGTAATACGAAGGGGTGACACTCTAGTTCTTGGTTGGCGGGTTTTTCCCGGAAGGGTTTCCCATGTAAATCTCCATCTCATGTGTTTTATCTTGTGTGTGTCTTTATTTTCTTTGTTCTTATTTTTCCTATGCATCTCAGTAGATTTGATCTTTATATAATTTCCCCTGTAATTTGATATTTGGAAGACGCTTTCACTAGTAGCTTTTCTAACAACTGGTATCAGAGCCAGACCCATTAGCATTTTTCTATTGGATGGGGTTGGTTGTTTGGCTAGGATTGGTTGTTGGTGTCAATTTGGTTCCAGTGGGAGTTAGTGAAGTGTTGATCTTGCAATTGAGATGGTGGGTACATTAGGGAGAATAGAAATTGAAAAGTTTAATGGCACAAACTTTGAGTTGTGGAAACTTAAAGTTGAAGATATGTTGGTAGACCAAGATCTATGGACTGCTATGTCTGGGAGCAAGCCTTCATGCATGAAGCAGGAAGATTGGGATCTGGAAGATCAAAAGGCAAGAGGAATGATATGATTGACACTGGAAGATAGTGTTCTATTAAATGTCTATGTGGAGAAAACTACACATTCTTTGTGGAAGAAATTAGGAGATATTTATCAGGGAAAATCCTTGGTAAACAAGCTCTTCCTAAGAAAGAAATTTTACTCTTTGAAGATGGACGAAAGAACCATTGTGGCTGGTCATTTAGACACGTTCAATATGGTGATTACACAACCGAAATCTATTGGTGTGTCCATAAGTGAAGAGGAGTGTTGCATTATGTTGTTGAGTTCTTTCCTTGATTCATGGGACCATCTTGTGATGTCCATTGGAAGTACGACTACTTAGTTTAAAATGGATGAAGTAGTTGATGCAATTCTGTCAGAAGAGATGCGGAGGAGGTCTTCTGAGATGGCTAAGGGGGCTCTTGCTATTCGAGACCAATCGATGGACAAAGGCAAGGGCATGAAGTCCGAATCTTCTGAAAGAAGTCCAAAGTGAAGTGTTGGAATTGTGGGTAGACTAGTCATATCAGAAAGGATTGCAAAGAGAAGAAGAAGAAGAATAAGAAGAAGAAGAAGAAAGTGGACAGTTCTTCTGATTATGAGTCTTCTGATAGTGATGGTGAAGATGCTAGCAGTGCTGCTCTGGCTAATCAGTCATCTAATGATAACTGGTTTGATTAGTTTGGTCTTCATGTGGAAGATGTTTGTCATGATGCCATGTATAACTCGACACCATGGTTTAGTGGGAGTTGTTGGTAGCGATGTAGTGAATGATTTTCATTGGTATTGTAGATGATGGAAGGTGTGAAATCCTGATGTGGCAAAAGGATTTTTTCACATTTGTTGAAGTACTATTTGGAGATGTTTATCTTCATGCGACTAAAGATGTTGAAATTTTGAGGGCTCAACGGGGTCATTGGTAAAGGTGTGGATTCTGCTTTCATGGTAGCCATGTTGAGTAACTCCATACTTCATTAAGTGGGAGATTGTTAGATTAAGGAAGTACATTATTTTTTCACCGTACGGTGACTACCGTACGATGGAAGTAAAACTGTAGTACAATGGATGTGTGATAACCGTACGGTGGAATTGAGATTGTAGTACAATGTTGGAGTTTTGTAGTACAGGGAAGTGTTGAAGTCTTGCAGTACGGGGAACACTGTATGGGGTTAGAGTCTGATCGTATGGTAAAGGGAATGGTGCCAAGTATGAGTAGGGTGCTGAGTACGAGCATGGTGTCGAGTATCGAGTACGGTTGGTGTGGTGGGCATCAGTATGACAAGCATGATTACGGAAGGCATGAGTACAACAGGCATGAGTACGACATGAGTACAACAAAGAGATGATAGTTATGGTGTGAAATAGAGTTAGTTGACCAGTTATGTTATGTGACGTTTGACATACCGAACTCCATAATTAATTTCATAGTGTATAAATGTATGCGAGATTCGTTGTTAGGGTATGACTAAGTCTGTGGTTAACAGTAATGGTTGTATTGCTATAGAGGTTGCGAGGGCTGAGGCTGTAAGCCTGAAGAATAGTGTCATAGTGGTAGAAGTTGGGTTGATTGTAAAGGCAATTTGAGCCTGAGTCTATTATTTGTAGGTAATGTATTGGTTACTGTAATATGAAGGGGTGACACTTTGGTTCTTGGTTGGTGGGTTTTTCCTAAAAGGGTTTCCCACGTAAATCTCTGTCTCATGTGTTTTGTCTTGTGTGTGTCTTTATTTTCTTTGTTCTTATTTTTCCTATGCATCTCAATAGATTTGATCTTTATATAATTTCCCTTGTAAATTAACATTTGGAAGGCGTTTCCACTAGTAGCTTTCCTAACACTCATTTTCAGATCTAATAAATCTTCTTGGGAAGTTAAAGTTGTTGAATTTAGTTAGAATGGGCTCCCTATAAAACAATTTGCAAGCAAACAATTCATTGCTTTCCGTTTGAGGGGAATGCATTTAATTTTTACAATATATGTGGAGAAATTGTTCATCAAAAGGAAAAATATGGCAATGGCTTGAAAGGTTTTTAGGTTGGTGAAAGTGTTAAAGTGGAAGTTTGTGCTCTGCCCATTAGAAGGATTTTTGTGTTTATATTTGAATTGGGTGAGAATTCTTGTCAATGGTGAGTGTTGTTTGATTGTAGATGCAACACAGGTAACACAATAAGCTTTGGTGAACTCTTATGTGAAAATTATTTTTTGTTGAGTGGCTAGGGTGCAGCCAAGTACTATATTCGGATAATACTTGCATTTACTGATGACAATGTACATCAAACCCAGTTGATGCTACTGCAATAGAAATATATTTTCAATGGTCACAAGCAAGATAAGAACACCACTTTCCCCATTGTAGAATTTTGCAGCTTTAACTGGACAATGATCTAGCTAGGAAGAAAAAAGAAAAACTTTCATTAAAAGTAAACAAAATAAAATAGATTTGTTGAACAATGAATTGTATTAATCATTGATGATTTACAAGATGTAAATATTACAAAGATATAGACAATGCGAGAATAAATCATGGAGCAAATGTTGGAATGAAACTAACAATGCAATTGTAATCTGGCCTTAAACTCAAGCTCGCGGAAGGAAGACATAGTGATCCACAAGTTACAGGCTAGAGCAAAAAGAAACTAAATGTTAGAATTAGCTAACACTAACACCCCCTTTAATTTTAACTAAAGAGAATAAAAACTAATGAAAGGAAAGAGGAAATAGGAAAATCCAATGAGAATAAACCCCCCACTCAAAATTTATAGAAACATAAAAGCAAAAGACCATCTCTTGTGACAAGAAAATTGTGGACATATGTCAAATGATAACCACCATAGTGCGGAATGAAGAGATTCTTCTGAAACCAAAATGAAGATCAGAATCAATCTGCATGAGTGCCCCCAAAGACACTACTCGAACCAAGAACAAATGACAAACAAAGGCAAAACATGTGTCAATCAAAGATACAGAAGACAATAATCTGCATATGTGCTCCCAAACAATGAATAGATTACAAACAAAGGCAAAACATCTATCATTCAAGGATGCCAATGACACATAAATCTGTACGAGTGACTCTATAGACACTACTCAACTATGCAAGAATAAAGTGCCGGTTGAAAATACAGGTGTCAATTGTTTATACAACTAATCAACTATGGAAGCAAAGAATCATCAACATGAGTAGAAAAAACCCTCCATAATGTTGAAAGGAGGTCCACTCGCATGGTGTCTTTAAAGAGGAAAAGAAGACAAGGCCCATGCGAAGAGAGCATGACATTGACCTATATCTGATGTAGAATCCAGCTCAACCTCTATTGTCATAACCGTTTGATACAAGCCTCTACTTGTGGGCCAAAGCAGAATTTGTGGCGTGCATTTGAAATAGTTGAATGGCGTGAGAAGAGCAGAGGCTGAAAACTCCATTCTTTGCAACCAATCTGATCTTTAGAACCTGCCAAAAAAAACTTTTATTTCTCCTTCCTAGCACCTAAGCTTTGATACTATGTAGAATTTTGCAACTTTAACTACACAATGATCTAGCTAGGAAAAAAACAGAAAAACTTCCATGAAAAATAAACAGAACAAAATAGATCTGCTGAACAATGAATTCTATTAATCATTGATGATTTACAATATGTAAATATTACAAAGATATAGCTAATACCAGAATAAATCATGGAGCAAATGTTGGAATGAAACTAACAATGCATTTGTAATAAACTCAAGCTCACGGAAGGAAGAAACAGTGATCCACAAGTTACGGGCCAGAACAGAAAAAAACTAAATGTTAGAATTATCTAACACTAACACCCACCCATGCCCTTGAGATTTTCTCTACGCCCCTGAGATATATTTTAAATTTGTGTTAGCCATCATGTGGGCATGCTAGAATTTTTTGAGACTGGTAGTGATAGAGATATAGATTTAATTATTGTGATGAACAGATTTTATTGTGAGCTTGAGACCAATAGTTCGTTTACTGCAATTGCAAAAATAAGTCTCTTTTTTCTGGTATAGTTCTCATTTGTCTTTAAAGAAGATTTATCTTTGAATGCAGACAAATATTTTATTACACATGGTATTTTCCAAATAGTACTTGGTGACAGGGTCAGTTTTCCTTCGTAAATTTTGGATCTAACCGAAATCTCTTCTGGCGCTCATTATCTCCGCGAGTTTTGCATCTCCTTTATCATGCAATAAGCTAACTAAGGATTGTTGAGGTTTACTTTGTGTTTCTGCCTCTTCCTTCATCGTAATGATAATATTGCTATAGTAGTTAGTTTCCTTTTTCACCGCAAATCCTTGTTTAATGCAGTGGTTTCTTTGTACTTTCCATCTAATTTTCCGTGCTAACTGTAGTTGATTATGAACAGTTCCCTTGTATAAACTATGCAATCTTTGCATATTAGTGTAAGGTGATTAATAAAATTTCATTGGAGTTATTTTCTTCTATATTTTAATTTCTGAAGTTTTCCTTTTTTTTCTAGCTAGATCTCTATTTCGTTTTGCATTATTAACTCCAAAATTCTACACTTGGGTGACCAGTACCGCTCCATTATGGGTGTGACCTTACTCATACTATTAAGATGTTTTAACCTATTGACTCAAATGCATTTCCAAAAAGAATGTAAGTAGCCATCCATATTAAATATTATAAATGAATTTCCTTCCTTTGTTTCATAGTATACACCATCAAATATTAGAGAGTTTGATGTTTATCCTCTTTTAAACCCGGCGATTTTTCATAATATCTATTACCTGCAACTATTACATTACTAAAAGATCTCATTTCTTCGAGATCAACTTTTTTTGTAGAGCTTACATGAATTTCTATAGTTCCACGTCTTACTTTTCTGGGTATCCAATGGTTTCCTTTATCATTACGATTAATAAAAGACATTATAGAGGTTTTATTTTTTAATATTTATTTAATAAAAATGGTAAATATCACTAAAAGAAATATATTAAATTTAGTAAAATAGAGTATAAGAATATCAAAACAATAATATAGCAGTGAGAAAATCAATCAACCATTCTAAAAGTAACAAGTGCCACATAATTAATTATAATTATAATTTATTATTAAAAGAAATTTTAAAAATAAAATAATAATTATAATTTATTTTTATTTGTTGAATACTTAATAATGAAATATATATGATATACAATATTAAGATTTTATAATAGTTATATTTATATAATAATATTATTAATAAGTGTAATATATAATATATTAAATATTTTTTAATAAAATTAGCATTTTAGTGTCATTTAGTTTTAAATTTTCTATTATATATTTGTTAAAAGAATTTTATTTTATTTTATTTTTAAATTAATAAAAAAACATAATTTTTAAAAAAAATTTATTTCTATAGTCATAATTGTAAAAATTAAAAATATAATTATTAAATATAAAATTTTATAATTTTATAATCTATAATAATAAAAATATATAAAATATTTTTTATTAAAATAAATATTTATTATTAATAATTCTATTTTAATATATAAAATCATATGAAATACTTAATATATATACTATCTTATGTTTAGTTCATTAAATAATATTAGTGTATTTAAATGTGACTAAAGATAGGAAATTTAAAATCATGATATAATCATAAAAATAAAAATAGTAGCGAAATCCAGAAAAAAACCAGTGGTCAACCGCTGGTACCGGGTGCCCATCACCTTACCCATACCGATTAGAACCGTTCTGCCTGGGTTCTTCAATAAACCGGTCAAAACATAAAAAGTGGAAATAAATAGAAAAAATAATGAACTCTTACTGAAAAATCTGCTGGGTTGTTCAAAATGGCTTTGGGTTTTTATTTATAAATCTTTCATTTTTACACGAAAATCACTGCAAATCAAAACATGCAGTCGATATTTTACCCATAGAAATACCATTGAAACAATGAAGGGAAAATGTGTAGAATGAGTAAAGTGGCAGCTTTGTAGTCCCAAATGCATATGTTGGCATCTAAGGTGATATCCAGCAGTAACACAATTTTGTGGTTGATATCGCCATTTGATTGAGAGGTCTCACAATACTGTTGTGACGTGCCTTTTTTCTCCCTATCAACTTTGTTACCAGAAGGCCCTTGGTCGCACTGAAACCTTAAGCAGTGTTATCAGTGGGTACTAACAGCTTTTTGCCATTGCTTGAAAATACAAATGGGTGATACACCAAAACCCCCTCCATTGGTCAACATTTTTACCATGGATGAGGCTCTTAACACAGAGAATAAAAAAGGACAACTTGTAAGAGCTAATATGAGGATTCTTATAACCGTTAATGTGGAAGGGGCACCAGGCAATCACTTAAATGAAGGCTTATATCCTTTCATATATGAATCTCCAAGACATATCCAGAGTTTTAATCTCTTGCTGTGTCATATTTCCCCTTTTGTTTGTTTTTCTTTCGGCATTCCAACTGATTCTGCTTCACTTCCAAAACGTCAAATACATTTTTTTACTATTATGTATATTTTTACATTCTTCCATCATCCTTTTCCTAATAATAGATTGCTCAATATGATTCAAAACTTCAAATAGAAAAATATACACCATACATCTAAAACAATCATAATAATATTTTCTCTAATTAAATGATCCTAATATAAAAATCTACCATTTTTTCAACAGCTTGTTCACTGTCCTATTAACTGCTTTCTTATTATAAATTCATACTTTGATTCAATATTAGAAATAAAAATAAAAATCTACAAATGTTTTTCTATCACCATTGGTTTCTTATTAGAAACAAATACATTTTAATAAACCTAAACCTGAATATAAAACTTAACCCTGAATAAAACTAGTTGGGAACAAAAACTCGAAGAGTACGCAACCACATAGAAATGCATGCACACACAACTTAGTCCTAGGCTTCCAATCCCTACAGAAAAAGCTAATGTTGTATTGAAGCATAAAATGAATCTGCTTGCCATTTCGGGAACATCTTATTGGGCAAAATTCCTATTGTGTTTTTTAGTGGCCAGGGAAAGAAGAGCAATTTAACTTATGGAGTTCTATGCCAATATGTAATAACTACATTTGTAAAACTTTGATATTTACAGGTTTCTTTAGTGAATAGATTGACAGCCCTGCTTCTTCTTGCACCCATTTCGCATGAAATGTGAATATTTAGTCAGCTGAGCCATCACAATAAACATGCAATGTTTCCCCCCTGATTCCTATTATAAGAGCTTAAAAAATAAATTCCTCTTATAAGAACTTAAAAAATGAAATCCCTGAATATAAGAGCTTAAAAAATGAATTCCATTTTCTTTAAGCAATGGCAGAGTGAGTTACAGAATCATTAATACCTTCAATCCTAATCATTAATATAATGTACTAATCAATGTCATGCAGTACATTACAAATTTTCTTTCTTACAAGAAACATAACAAATAATAATCTCTTGCAAACACAGATGTACAATAATAAATATGCAAAAGGGAAAATGAAAGGGGAAAAAAGTTCTTACAGAAGAATTTCGATGGGCACAAAGATGTTAATAAGCTGGTATTGGAAACCAAATTGAAGTTTCTATAAAAGCTAATCTTTATAAATAAAGAAAATACCAAGAATATGGGCACGATAGGCAAAATATGGGAGGAAAATAGGGTGCGAATGATGGATTATGGAGGTAAAAGATTTATAAAATATTATATTCACAACTCGAGCAATGCGAGAAATCCGTGTATAAGACTTCAAATGCATTCATCAAATGCATTCATCCAATGAGATATTAAAAATTAATTTCTAGATATTATAAAGTTAAACAATTTGCATCTATACTTTACAAATGAAAAATCTTATAATGAAATATAAAATAAAATTTATTTTTATTGGTGTAGAACAGTTCATATACAATAGTACTTAGCCAGTCACATTTGATTCTACACACAGCACAAATATTATACTAAAATAATTATGTTCATCTAACACAAATATAAGAAACCTCTGGACCACCTTGTCACAACCCATTTCTCTATAACAATAACTACCACTTTTTCCCAAAATCATCCCAAATAGTGAGAGTGGAAGGGAAGAGAGCGGGAAAATTTTTAGGAACAATTCATGGTATTGCATAGGAAGTTGGTTTGGAACATCCCTTCTCCAAAAAAAATTGGAATCAATGATAAATCACTACTCGTGCTTAACTATGTGATAATTATTGGACCCTTGGTGAAACTGGTAGTAGGGACGAGTTTGCGCATGATTTTGGTGCTTCATAACTAGGAGTCTTTGAACAAAATGAGGGGGGAGAGGAAATTCATTTAGCATTTAAAAAGTCTTGCAGGACTGATATTCATGGGAAATAAATCTAGGAGAAGTCTCTCTCTCTATGCATTAAGAAGACTAGAGTTTTAAGAAAACGAGCAGAGACTTAGACGTCTCAAGCTTTTCTGCAAGCACAAATTCAACACTTATCTTACACGCGCTTACGAAGGGTGAGGAAGGATCTGCAGTTAGGACGCATTGAGCATCATGTGGATAGGGTACTCTTGTCTAGATCGAAATGGATTTTTCAAAAGAACATGCGGGAAGGAAAGAGGTTTTTGGATTTCAAAAGAAAGGGAAGATACAAGATAACAATATTTCGGAACGGGAAGTGAAATTTCCAGGTTCTTTATTTTGTGTTATGAAATTTTATGTTGTCTCAATTTATAGAATAATGTCAGTTTTAATTCAAGAAATGAGTTAGCTATTTCTTTTTCAAATATCTGCATTTAGAAAATTTTAAGAAGTCATCATCTCTAGTGTTTATTGTATTTTTACGAATTGCTTTCTAATCAATCTACTGCTTTCTTTGAAGTCACAACCCCTTTCACTTTAAGAATATCCAAATATAATGCCATCACCAAATACAAACACCTCAGTTAAATTTTTGTTTTATTTTAGATCTGAGTCCAAATTATAGGGAAGCACCTCACAATGTACTCTAACAAATTAAACCAAGCGATATCGATGTATTTTTTTTATAATCATCAAAGACACAAAATTGTCCATTTTGAATTCAATCCAATTCTATACCTTTAGGCACTTTTATCTACAAGCTAGGCACGAATCTCTTCAAGCTTAATCACCTTTGATTTAATTCTTCCTCTTCCTAAAACGTTATGAGTAGATAGAGATTAGAAACGACAATTCCTCTCATGTGGAAACTTTTATATTATTCTTTAATTAATAAAGGGGCTTGTGTTTTCTTTAATATACGACACCTTGTGAGGCAAATAAATTTCTTTTATTTCCTGTCAATCATTTTATTTTGGTCATTTCCTGTAAAAGAAATTGCCATCAAAATTGTAACAACGAATGTGTTATTTGTTAATACCTTATCTTCCGGGTTCCTACATTCTCACTATCAGATTAGGTTTTTTTAATATTAGTTTATTTTTGTTTTCTTTATTATTTTAGGTTGGTTAGTAGTTTTCTGTCCGGCAGTTCTGTATAACAGTTTATAACTGTTATTGTATCTCTTTTATATTTGTTTCATTATTGTTGAATGTTAATTAACGGGAAATAATAAACATTTCCTAGTTTTCCAATATTTCTTTTATTTTCAATCTTGGGCCAACAGTGGTATCAGAGTATTGGAACAAATCTGTGTGAAGCTTCTGAAGACGGAGTATTTTTACAAGGAAAAAAAAAATTGATTCAAGTGAAATCAATTTGCTTTTTATAAATATTTTTATAGGTTGTTTTCTCTGCTGAATTTTGGCAAGAAAATTTCCCCAGTTATTTAAATTTGCAATCTCTACAAATTGTGTTTCATTTTTGGATTCACAATACAATCTATTGTTTCATTGATTGGGAAAACATTATATGGAAAAGATAATTGGATAGAATGGCGTAGAAAAGTAGAAAATACACTTATCTTTAATGATTTATGGTCTAAAATATGTGATGGAAGTAATCAGCCTGCAGAACCAACTGATGCTAAAGAAAAAAAAATTGGTTATAAAAAAATTCAAAAGCTTTGGCTTTGATAAGGGCTTCTATTAATGGAGAAGTGTATAGACATATACAGGGATGCACATTTTCTTGGGATGCTCTTCATAAATTAAAAAAATTATTTGATTCTCATTCAGAATTAGCAAAGCGTGAGAAAGCATTTGGTTGGAAAATAGGTAATACAAATGAAAATGTGTTCCTTTCTCATCAAGAGAAACCTCCAAATAAAATCTCTTCAAGGGGTGGTTATAGTGATAGAGGGAAAGGTAGAGGTCAATGTAAGAAAAATGATAATCAAAATGATAGGCAATTTTTATATTGTAAAAGATGTGGTAGAAAAGGTAGTTATGAAGCACATGAATGCAAGCTCTCTTGGGATAAGATAGAAAGTTTTAAAGAAAACTTTTTTAAGAAAAAAGATAAAACTATTTAAGTTTATAATGATGATAAACCTTCAGATGATAAAATTTCAGGAGCAGCTCAATTTGCTTGTGATAGTGATGATGATCAATATGCACTTTCTATTTCAGAATTGGCTTCTAATTTGTTGTGGTGTGATTCTTGGATTTTAGATACTGGAGCCACACAACATATGACATTCCAACGTGATTACTTTGAAGAATTTCATGAAAGTGCTTGTGGTCCAATTTATTTAGCAGATAAATCATTTGAAAATGAACTATTCAATTTAAGTTGTCTAATCTTCCAGATTTTGTGCTTCATGATGTTTTATTTATTCCTCAATTACAACGTAATTTATTATCACTAGTATTGATTTAGCAACAAGGGTACTCTATTTTGTTAAAAGATGGCGAAGTTGTTGTAAGAAAGCCATCTAATAATCAAGTTGTATCGACTAGATGTGAGGATGGAAGATTATTAAAATTAAATGGCACTTCTGCTCTTTCTAAAATTTTTGCATATCTTACTGAGGAAGGTAGTCTATCTACTAGTATTTTATGGCATGCAAGATTTGGGCATATTTGTTATGATAAAATTTATATAATGAAAAAGAATGGTGTTGAAAGTTTGCCTATTTTGCTTAAATCAATTGAAAAATGTGAAGCATGTATTCTTGCCAAGCAACATATAAATTCTTTCCCTCATTCCACTTGGAGAGCACTAAGAAAATTATAGCTTATACATTCTGATTTATGTGGGCTTATTCATTGATGATTACAGTTGCATGACTTGGATTTATTTCTTACAAAAAAAATTAGAAGTTTTTGAAAATTTTAAAAGATTTCATGTTATGATTGAAAACCGAGCTCAATCTCAAATAGGTACTCTTCGAACAGACAATGGTGGAGAATTTACTTCTCTAGTTTTTGAGGATTATCTATGTCAAAATGGGATTCAACATCATCTAACTGTTCTAGGTACTCCTCAAAAAAATGGATTTGTCAAACATATGAATAGAACCATCATGAATATGGTTAGAGAAATGTTATATTTTAAAGGAATCAAGTTACATTTTTGGGCTAAAGTAGGAAGAACTACAGTCTATCTTTGTAATAGATCACCATCATCTACACTTCACCAAGCAATTCCGTATGAAGTCTGGTTTGGGTATCCTCCTTCTATTCGACATCTTTGGATTTTTGGGTCCACTTGCTATGCTTTAATTCCAAAGGAAAAGAGAAGTAAGTTGCATCATCACAGGTTTACATGTATTTTTCTTGTATATTTTCAATCTTCCAAAGAATATAGGTTGTATGATGAAGCTAACAAGAAATTCATCATTACACATGATGTTTTATTTTGTGAAACTTCTAAAAGTGTTGAAAATATTGAATGTCAATTACAACAGCTTGATAAACTTTCAAAATATTCTCCTTGGATAGAAAATTCTTGTGATCATATAGATTTTGGGGGGACCCCAAATAATTTAGCCTCACCTTTCATGAATTCACATGTAGAATCTATTCCTCAACCTATCCTCACTCAAGCTGATGCATCTATGAATGAGCAAGAAGAAACTCTCTCAAATGATGAGCCTAAAATTTCAGAACCATTGGCCACTACTAAAACATCTTTTGTGGAACCAAAATCTTCTCATAAGTGGGCAAAACAAGTCCAACAAACTTTGAAAGATTTAAGACCTGATGAAATAGGTAAAATAGGTACAAGAAGTTCTTATAAGGCAAGGCTACTTGCTCAATCTAATGAGTATATTGATGAAATCAATCTCATAAGTAACTCTGAACCAACTTCCTATAATGAAGCTAAACACATTGCAGTTTGGAGGCAAGCTATGCAGGATGAGTATGATGCACTTTTAAAAAATGGCACATGGGAGTTGATTGATCCACCACTTGGTTGTAAGCCTATTGGTTGCAAGTGGATTTTTAAAAATAAATATAAAGCAGATGGTACCCTTGAAAAACACAAAGCTCGACTTGTTGCTAAAGCATATGCTCAAAAAGAGGGAATAGATTTTGATGAAACATTTGCACCTACAGCAAAATGGACCACCATTCGTGCTTTGTTGAGCCTTGCAACTCAGCATGGGAGGAAAATTTACCAAATGGATGTGAAGACCGCATTCTTAAATGGTGATCTTAAAGAAATAGTCTATATGACTCAACCTGAAGGGTATACAGTTAATGGAAAAGAACACCAGGTATGCAAGCTTGTCAAATCATTATATGGTTTGAAACAAGCTCCCCGGGCATGGTATGAAAAACTTACTGAGCATCTCTTGAAGTTGAATTTCAAGCATTTTTTAATTTGATGATGCGACACTTTTTGTTAAAAAGATTGATAATATTATTATCGATCTTCTTTAAAATGTGGATGATTTATTTATCACTGGCACTGATGAGAATACTATTCAAGATGTGAAAGAACAATTGAAGAAAGGATTTGATATGACTGATTTGGGTTATCTTCATTACTATTTAGGTATTGAGATGATTCAAAAACCTCATTCAATTTTTATTACCCAACAAAAATATATTGGTGATCTTTTGCGTAAGTTTGGCATGGCTGCTTGCAAGCCCCTTAGTACTCCCATGGAGAAAAATCTTAAACTCACATTAGATGAATCCTCACCATTGGTTGATGCAACTATATATAGGAAACTTGTGGGAAGTTTGATCTATGCTACAACTACTCATCCAGATATTTCTTTTTCTATTGGAGTTCTTTCTAGGTTTATGCAACAACCTAGACAAAGTCATTGGTTCATTGCTAAAAGAATTCTTTGATATCTTCAAGGTACTCAACACTATGGGCTCAAATACGCTAGGAAAAAAGAGTTTTCTTTTCTTGGCTATTCAGATTCAGATTATGCAGGTGATTCAACAGATGGAAAATCTACAATTGGGTTTTCAATGCATCTTGGGTCTGCTGCAATCTCTTGGAAATCTAAAAAACAATTAGTCGTAGGTGTCTCTTCTTTTGAAGCTGAATATATGGCAGCCTCTGAAGCAACTCAGGAAATCTTATGGATTAGAAGGATTCTTGAAGACTTGTAGACATCACAAGTTTCATCAACTCCACTCTTCATTGACAGCCAATCTGCAATCAAAATGGCTAAAAATCTAGTCTTTCATGACTATACCAAACACATCAACACAAATTTTCATTTGATTCGGCATCATGTGAAAGATGGCAGTATACATCTCCAATATTGTCCCACTGCAGATCAACTTGTTGATATTTTTACCAAGGCATTGGGTAGAGAAAAGTTTGAGAAGTTTAGAGGAATGCTTGGCTTAACCCTTTCAGATTAAGGGGGGCATGTTGATACCTTATCTTTCAAGTTCCTACATTCTCACTATCAGATTAGGTTTCCTTAATATTAGTTTATTTTTGTTTTCTTTATTATTTTAGGTTGTTTAGTAGTTTTTTGTTTGGACATTTTTGTATAACAGTACATAACTGTTATTGTATCTCTTTTATATTTTCTTCATTATTGTTGAATGTTAATTAACGGGAAACAATAAACATTTTCCAGTTTCCCAATATTTCTTTTATTTTCAATCTTGGGCCAACATTATTTTGGGTTTAAACGTAATTGAATAGTATGTAAAATTGTGACCCCCAAATTTGGATGCATTCAATATAGAAAGGGACATATTCAATTGTTTTTTTTTATGTGGCTAATAAAATGCAGTAACCAAAACATTTCCAAGTGTAGTTTAAATTCTTTCACTTCTTAAAATAATGTGCATAAATAGAGATGGAAAATGTTGATTCTTTGTGTGGATAAGTGATAGTTTTTTTCCCATTAATTCATCAAATCGATGATGCACTGTAGAAAGATAGAAGAATTTCTTCTTATATATTGTCATTTTTTTCCAGTTGTTAAAACCATGGATCAGAGGAGATACTCACAAAGGAGAATTGACATTCTATTAGCAATTCCATAAATTTATAGGTAGATACATAATAATTATTGTTGAAGACTACAGATCAGAGTTAGCTATAGTATTAATGCTGGACAGTGAATGGGCAGCTGAGAGTGACACTGAGGTGGCTAGAGTCAACATTGGTGGCTGCAGGATTGGACATCTGAATCAATTTGGTCGGTGAATGTTAGGATGGTCTATGCCGACAATGTTTGTTGTCTATAATTAATTTACATTCTGACATCCCCCCATTAATTAATTATCTATTGTCTTAGAAATCCCCCCATAATCTAGAAGCAATGGGTCCTAGCTTATAGCCTTGTTTCATTTTCTGACTTTCCCTCATCATAATCACCTTGGGATTTTGTAGCTTATCCCTAACCAATATGCTTCTCAAATGGTTTCTAGCTTACCACAAACTCTTCACACAAATGGTTTCTAGTTGACCATAAACTCTATGCTTGAGTGGTTTTGGCTAACCACGAACCTCACATACAAGTGGCTACTACTAACCACAAACATTCACAAATGGTTTCGGATTACCACTAACCTCACATGATGGGGAAACTAACTTATAATGCACACACTTGTTGATCATCACTCTAAGCTTTCTTCACTAATTTTTGTGTTTCTTCTTTTGTACCTACATCAATAATTGAGTCCATATAAAAAGTGATCCATCTACCGAGATACATGGGTACCCAACTATTGTACTTGCTAGTTCTATAGGAATCCTTTTCACCTACATGGTTCATCAATATGATAAGATAAAACACTTTGGGGTGTCAGGTACAATTGATCATGCACCCCATACAATGACTCAAGGATAATAAACATCCTCTCATTGAGGCACATTACTAGTGATCAAGGATCCTAGCTTTTGTGGGCTCCATCAGCCACATACACTACTTGCACAAATTCAGAAACAGAATGCTACAACATTAAAAAAAAATCTTTGCACAACTTCAATCTTTTTTCACGATTTCTTTGATTTTAGCTATAGCTGATCAATTTCTCTCTAACTTCGATCCAAAAAATTTAACGATCTCAATTAGATCAAGATTTTCTTGATAGTAAGGATCTCAAACTAGACAATTATTTTTGTGCTTGTACACTTCTTTGCCTTTACAAGGGCTTATTTGAATTCAAATATATTTTTCTAACACCTTCAGCTCCTCTTTCATTGATAAATTTCAAACAACAAAAAATAAACTAACCATAACTAATCTCTTTCATTGTGCTCTGTTCTTCCAACAACCACAGATGTCTCACTATGAGACAACTCATGTAGAGAAAAAATACACCCTTTTCCACTTTTGCTTGGAGAGAGGTGCTCCACATGCTACTAACCTTTTACAAACTCTTGCAACAATGACTTTGGAAACAACTGCAAGCACCATCACTAGTTTCTTCTCTAGAAAATCAAATCAAATCACAAGGATCAAACTTGGAAATAATCCCTCCAAGCAATTTCACACTTGGCAAAGGCTGTGGTTTTAATCTGAAGAAAGTGACTCATACTACACTCAAACAATGATCTAACTTTTTAATTTCTACATCTCTGATATGGAGTTGCTAAATAGAATCATTGCAAGTTGTTCAGAACCCAAGCTCCAGTTTGGATCTCAGATCTTCAAATCTCTCTCTTACTCCTAACAGCTGTTGAATTGTATGTGCACTACTAGCACTCTTCTTCTACATCTGGAGCAATTTCAGGAATATTCCATTGGCTTTGATACCACGTTAAAACCATGGATCAAAAGAGACACTCACAAAGGAGCATTGACATTCTATTAGCAATTCCATAAATTTATACAGATACATAATAATTATTGTTGAGGACTACAGATCAGAGTTAGCTATAGTATTAATTTTGGACGGTGAATGGGTGGCTGAGAGTGACACTGAGGTGGCTGGAGTCAATATTGGTGGCTGTAGCGTTGGACGGCTAAATCAATTTGGTCAGTGCATGTTAGGATGGTCCGTGGCAACAATGTTTGTTGTCCATAATTAATTTACATTTTGACACCAGTCTACCTGCAAACTAATTATTTAGATTTATGTTCTTTACCATGATTTATAGAACACTCTTCTAGAATTTGAACTGTAGGATTCGATTGTGTGTTTTCTTTGGAGACTGTTATGTCTTTCTCTATCATCATTCCTAAAAGACTATATAAAATTGCCAATGTGCTTTATTATATGTAAATTAGAATTGGTTTTTAACAAGTAAAAAAATTATCAAAAGTAGAACCAATTTAGACAGGATCGTCTATTTTATTCATTTTACTTCCCAAAAACTACAAAAACTCTTCATTTCATAACAATATAGTTATACACAAGTTTCATATCTTGTTAACTACAAACAAATTAGTATATTATCTGATTTAGTTCTCTTAAGCCAGTAATCTGGTATATCATTGTAAATGGAATTTACTTATCTGAATAAAATAATTCATTAGTTTAATAAATACATGTTTAATGGGTCTTTGTTCCTTTGGATGTGTTCTCTAAATTGGGTACATCCATATGAGTCTCGTATTCATTGTTAGCCAAAATGGGTAATAGTGTATGAACAATTTTTGTTTGTTACAGCCAAAGTGTATAACCCAAAAAATCTTTCCCAATTTAAAACCGAATTAAATTATTATTTTGAATTATGAAATTTGATAATGGCAGGAAATACAATGTCATTTGAGAATAGATATGTTGTTACATGAATTCCATTACTTTAGTTAGTTTTACATTATTAGACTATCTCGAGTTGGGTTGGATATCTTTCATGTTAGAAAATATTATGGGGAAGTGTAATTGCTTCATGCTAGGGTGGAAACAGGTGATCACAGCTTCTTTCAAGAAGGACGCTCTTTATAGTGCTTATACTCATATGTATTCATCCTTGTGGTAATGGTAATTTTTTTGTTTACTTTTGTTATTAATATAGAATTTCATATTTTTATCTAATCTTTATCTTACATTGATTTGATTTGACAATTGGTTGATATCTTTTGAGTTGTTATTTAGATAAGTTGGTCAAAAATTTTGTATTGAATTGATGTAACATCTCTTATTGTGATTTCATTAGGAAGTTCGACAGATGGTTGACATTCTACTTATCCTTGGACATAGGTATGCTTTATCATTTCAACAGTTATGGTTGAGATTGTACTTCTTTTCTTCCTATATTATAGGTAATCTATTGGCATCTTTTCTACTTATGCACTCAATCTTTGACTTGTTGACCGACTCTTCAGACTATATTATTTTTGTTGATGTGGCATTCATGTCTGAACTTTTATCTTTACACATCCTGAAAAATAAATAGAAGTACCAATAGAGGCCCAAATATAAAAAAGACATTATAATTAGAAATTATATAACATAACACAAGAATCATATCTTCTCAAAATGAAAAGAAGGGAGACTGATGAAGTGTTAAGAAAAAAAAAAAAAAAGAGTAACTGATAAACTCAAAGTACTAAAGGAAACCAAAATAGCTTCTTGAAATCAGTCTATAATAAGGATTTATATATCGAAATAATGTTATTACCCATTATGCAAAGAAGCACAACTAGTTAATCAAGATTTTATTCAGCATCTTTTAATATTTTTAATATTTTTGCTCTATAACAGTATATTTAAATAATAAAATAGGGATTACAAATAGAGAAAATCTAGCACGAAGGCTTTACAAAACCGCAGGAGCCATTAACAGGCAATACAGTTTCAACCTAGAGCTTTTAAGATTTACAAAGAACAAATAGCTTTAATCAGCCCATGGGAAAAAACCATATGAACAACATCCACCAATGGTGAGTTGAAAATAAACAAAAAGTTTCCTAGGATACATTTTCCACCATTTTGAAGAAAAATCCATCTATGGAGATTGCACAAAAATCATTGTGATAAAAAATTTAGTAGCATAAAGCTGGGGAGAGAAGACAACATAAAAAGGGAACAAAAACTATCCTTAAAAGGGCTTCAAATAGTAGCAGGCCTTTTCCCCTCATCTCCGGGTACGCTTCAACCAGGGCACTTCTACAGAAAACATCCCTATTCCACTCATCCTCTAACTTGCAAATATTGTCAACAAGGGCCTTTAAATGGTGCCACTTAATTCCAATGTCCTCCTGGTAAGAATTCTTGTCAACTTTACCCAACCACCAGAGGAAGGGGAGGCATCCAAACTGGAAGCCATCCTTGAGCTCCTCAAAACACTCACTATAATCAAAACCAACTCCTGGTTCAACCCACTCTATGATAGAATCTAAACCCAATAACAACTCTTTATCAAAAAGGAGTTCAATAAGATGTTTTACCTCCCTCTCGACTTCACCCAGCTACAAAGCCCATGCAATAACCAAGGAAATGATGTCAACATTTGACCAGTGCTTTGAAAACCATTGTTGATATTGGCTCCCTAGAACATCTAAGATAGCCAGAGCCAGTGTTAAGCAGCCCCATAATGTGCTCTTTACTAGCCAACCCTTCAACCGATTTTTGCTCCTTCGGAGTTCTAATAGAGAAGGTGGCCTCCATCTTAAAAACCACTGCAAATAGAACCCTTTGTTTGAGAGAGAGATGTGAAAATAGTTCTAGGGATGAGTTTAAAACAACAATAGAGCTAACTTGTGAAGGAGAAGTAATCTGACACTTCAGCTGACACCACCTAACTTCAAAACAACATTACTTAAAAAAGAAGTCATCAATATTTGATCTTCACCATAAAGTTTAATAAATGCCCGCTTTATAACAAATCAAATGCAGAGAAGCAGTCATCATTAGGCACATGCTGATGCCATCCAAATGCAACTAGCATTTCCTTCAAACACTTTTAATATTTTTAATTACAATTGATGCAACTAGCACATTTTAATCTTCTATGATCAATAATATACATTAAACTTATTGTAGACAAACATTTCCTTGTAATGCATATAAATAATTGATAGTAACAATAATAGACAAGCATTTCCTCCTTGCAATGTATCCAAATAATTTATTATGAGATTTAATGTATATTCTTTTATTTTATTTCTCTATTATATTGCAAGTGTTTAATCCAGTCCCTCCCTATGTAGACATGTGTGGCCAAGGGAATTAGAGATACTTTTTTATATTTATATATGGACAAACTATTTTATATGTATTTTCTCTAGATATTAGGTAGGTAACCATGAATTTGGCTTTAAAGACCTTGTTTATTTCTGTTCACTCAACTTTATATAGATTTTGTATGGTGAAATGTATATGTCATCAACATATAACTAGACCTGTACTAGTCAGTTTTTTATGATCTTTATATCATATGACTTTTTATTATATTTAAAGATTTCATATTATGTGTTATAATCTAGAAGAATATTTGGCCATATACTAGGTAGTGTTATGATGATCTTTACATCATATAATATGTTATTATATGAATAGAGGTAATTTGGAATCACCTCTATATGTGTAAGTGTGTGGAGAAATATGAGATTCACTCCTGAATCCAAATTCCCAAAGGAGAGATCCAATTTGATCAACCAAAAGGTTAAAGCACAATCGAATCAATCTATGAAGAATATGAAAGAGAGAGAGAAACCCTATACTACCTTATAGTTGGATTAAGCTTGAAATCTGAAATAATTGAAATGCAAATACTAACCTTAAATTAGGGCAGAGTTGGACAATGTCATTTTTGGATGTTTGTGTGTACTTTTGGGCAATTCTGCAACCTATTTCGGATTGGAAATGCTGAGACAAAGAAAACCCAAAAAATTTTCTCCAAGATGAGCTCAGGTCAACTTTGACCCTCATAAAAGGTCAAAGGCTAGATTCTTTATTTGAAGGTCGATTCTATCTCTGTTCACAGATCCCGAAAGTTCACCGAAAAGGGTATCCAAATTCGTTCTCAGATTCAAAATTCCACACCTATACCTGCAAGAAAATGGGGGGTTTTTGTTGTGTGGGGGGTTTGCCTTGGTCAAACCCCAATTTAGGAATTAACCTTGAAATTGAATTGAAATGTAATGTGCATAAACAAAGTAATTGAAACAAATCACCTTGCTTATGTTGAAGTCCTTGTAGAATATTTGAATCCTCAAATCCACAAGTAGGAATGCTTCAATGGTTGTAGAATGAATGTAGGATGTCTCCAATCAATGGCATTTCATCTTCAACACCAATCTTGAATTGATCTTTGCATATGAGAAGGCTTGGATGAATGTAGAAGGATGGATCTTCAAGGGGTCTCCAAAGAGATTGAATCCTTCAATAGCTAACAATGGATCTCCTTGATGGATGAATGCTTGGACACTTGAATGCTTGAAGACTTGCTTGAATGCTTGAGAGCTTGAAATATGAAAACTTGATTGAGTGATTGTGGATGGATAAAATGAGAGAGGAAGGCCTCCTTTTATAGTGAACTGGGGCACAATCCTCTAGAGGGGCCACCTTGGAGAATTAAATCCCAATTATGTCCTAACCTTTAGAAAATATACCTAGATTAAATGCAATTAGAGGATTTACCGTTCTGAAACCCGAAATGGCCGACCCAGAGGTGGGAAAACAAATATCCCAAAAGCCCAATACCCGAAAATCAAGGATTCTAGAATTTTGAAGGAAGGGGGAAAGATCAAGGTTGGGAATAACCTAGTTAGGTTCGAGCTCGATCCTGACCTAGTCAAGTTCAACCTCGAATCTGACCCTGGTCCCAGATCTAGTTAGAATCAGGACAAAAGATCTCGGAGATGCCCAGAGACCTAGAAATGATACCAGAATAGGACAGAATGCTAGGGATAAGCATAAAATCTTATGATGACTGTGATGAAGGCTAGGAGGACCTATTTCTAAGTCCTATCTATAAAATAGAGCCATGGAAGTGTTAGAATAACTGAGAAGGGGGGTGAATCAGTTATCCAGTGTCCCAAAACAAAATATATAATTCAAAACTATTTCTTCAATTTCTGCACATCGGTAAACAATAAATACTTTCACTATCTGTGCTTTTACTGATTAGTAGTCTAATACTATAACAGTTACCGATCAAATCTAACATGTAACATGTAAAGAAAGATAACAAACAAATATCACAATCAACACATAACATAAGAGATTTAATGTGGAAACCCTGTAAAGGGAAAAACCACCTGGGACCGGCAACCCAAAATTGTTCACTCTTCCGAAGTGAGGTCGGTTAAGACCCAACCTTGTTAAAGGTTTACAAACACACTGTCAAGTGTGACCTTATTAGAGGATTTTAGACTAGAATTTATCATCCAACCAGCATTCACTATGGGGTTGACAGGATAATAATGTTCATTCTATGAATGATACATCATAAGACTTTTAGAGTCCACTCAGTTAAGAGATTTTGACTGTATACAATGGTTAAATATGTAACACTAAATGATCTACCTTAATACAACTTCAATTGCAAATTACAGATCAATATTCAGTCCATACAAATCCTTCTGATCAATATTTCACTTTAGATTCAATACTGTATCAACTTACTATCCATCGGTAATTGCTCTCTATAGCTCAGTAATTATTCTGCCACTTGGTTCTTACTTAACTAGTATGATCAGAATGCATGAAAACCTTGCTCACATGATATTTCTCTAGTTTCTACTTCTTTCGACATCTTTTTTCATAAAGAAATTATGTTCTCTTATATAGATGAGTAAATCATTTTCTTCTCCACCATTAGATTTTTTCGCTTAACCACATTCATAGATTTTACCACTTCAAACTTTCTCGATACTTGTGTCAATAACACATTTGATTCTCATCCTTTAGATCTTTCCTAAATTTCATCAGTCGTCAATCTGTGTAGCAAACATTATCTATTACCTCGATGTTATACTCTTGCCAGCTCATCAATCTTATCAGATAAACTAATCATCTAATTCATTCTGTTCCGCTTGGTTAACAAAGAAATGCATCGGTGAACACTGCTCGGTTAATACTGTGATCAGTATACACTACACTCCGTCGGTGTATACTGGAAATGCTTCATTTACCAACAACACTGCTTTGTGTCTTTCAGCTCTATACTTCATCATAGATGAATGCAACATAATAAAGTCAATATCATCAAGTCATAGACTCATCAAAAAGTTACTCAAGGTGTTCCTTATCCTTATTTTTCATGTACATCTTTCCTCATGTAGATTTCTCTATTCTTCATCTCTTTCACCTTTCTTCAAATGTCTCGGTATAGTAACTTACAAGATAAGTGTTGGAAAACTAGTTGACATCAACGAGAACATAATACCAATTTAATCATATTACATATTTAATCAGCAACTCCTCAGTGATCTTGTAATCATAGATTCTTCAATCAGATTCCAAATTAGTTGTAGTTCAACAATCTCTTCCTTTGGCATTGATGGCAACTCAAGTAATATGAAATGTACCATACACATACCAAACATATATTCTACAACTTTGTGAACAAAATGTTGTAAGTCGAATAGACTTAATATGTTTAATCACTACATTACTAAACCAACATTAAATAATACAGCTTTACCATTCTGTAGTTGTGATCTTTTCAATTCTTCTATTCCTGCTTCTGTTCTCTATAACTGATCTTCAATACTCTATCTCATTCAGATTGTCTCTCCCTTTTCATAGCTTGTTTCTTTTCATATTGTTTATCTATCCCTTTGACAGTGATGCCAAAGAAACAAATAAACAAACAATTATGTCTTCCTCTGTATCTCTGAATACTAATATTCCAATCGGTTCAAGTTCTCAAACTTAATCACAACCTTGAACATGATTCAAAGTGTGAACTATGTTGCATCAACATGAATGATCTTCTGATAAAAGTAGGCTGATGCAACCACCAGATCACCTTAGTGACTGATAGACAGGGGATGGACCCCAACTCTAGTCATTAAGTATTCAAAAGTGTCCTTTGGTAGAGGCTTTGTAAAAATATCTGCAAGTTGTTCTTTAGATGTGACAAATTCTAACTTCACTTGCTTCTCTTGCACTTGTTCTCTTAAGTAATGATACTTAATAGATATATTCTTTTTCTTAGAGTGCATCACAAGATTCTTTGAAATATTAATAGTACTAGTGTTGTCACAATATATAATCACTGGGTCAGTGATTACCTCATTCATTCCTTCCAACACTTGTTTGATATGTGCAATGTTTGAACAGTTAGTAGTAGTAGCAACATATTCTGCTTCAACTGTAGACTGAGAAATACAAGTCTAATTTTTATTTGTCCAGGTTACAAGTCTTTCACCAAAGAAAAATGCTCCTCAGGTGGTGCTTTTTCTATCATCCACATTTCCAGCCCAATCAGCATTGGTGTAAACTTTCAGTTCAAACTTCCCTTCCCTAGGATACCATAATCCATAATTCTTAGTTTTCTTCAAGTATCTTAAGATCCTTTTTATAGCTATCATGTGTGATTCTCTAGGATTAGCAGAAAATCTTGCAACAATTCCCACAGCATGTGCTATATCTGGTCTACTATGAACTATGTACATTAACTTACCAATCATGGATCGGTAAAGTGTCTGGTTTACCTCTGTAGTTTCATCCTCCTTTGTCAATTTGCATCTAGTAGCCATAGGTATTCCCACAGGTTTAGCATCTTCCATGCCAAATGTCTTCAGTACTTCCTTTATGTATTTAGATTGTGTGATGAATATTCCATCACTCTGCTGAATCACTTGTAGTCTGAGAAAGAACTTAATCTCTCTGAACATAGACATTTCAAATTCCTTTTGCATTTCATCAGTAAATGCCTTGTAGACAAGATCTGAGCCTCCAAAAATAATGTCATCAACAAATATTTCAGCAATGATAATAGTATCATTAGTATCACCTTTCACATATAGATTGTTATTTTCACTTGTTCTAACAAATCCAATACTTAACAAGTAAGTATGTAGTCTTTCATACCATATTCTCAATGCTTGCTTCAATCCATATAAAATTTTATGTAATCTACATACCATGTCTTTATTGTCGGGATCAACAAATCCTTTAGGTTGTTCAATGTAGACCTCTTCTTCAAGTATACCATTCAAAAATGCTCACTTCACATCCATTTGATAGACCTTAAATTTCTTGTGTGCAGCATATGCAAGTAGCATTCTAACTCCTTCTAATCTAGCAACAAGTGAAAATGTTTCACCATAGTCAATGCCTTCTTCCTGTGCATATCCCTTGCATACCAATCTAGCTTTATTTCTTGTGACTTCACCATTTTCATTCAATTTATTCTTGTATATCCACTTAGTACCGATAACATTCTTATCTTTTGGTCGGGGTACTAAGGACTAGGTTTTGTTCTTCTCTATTTTCTCTATTTCCTCCTTCATTGCATTAACCCATTCTTCATTCTCTAATGCAACTTTCACATTTTTGGGTTCAAATTCACAAATTATACATGTACCTTGTCTTATTTTGCTTCTAGTCTGCATTCTGGCATGTCTGTCTCCAATGATTTGTGTCTCAGGATAATGTCTTCTAACAAAACTAGCCAAAACTTGATTTCTCCTTTCTTGCTCATCCTGCTCAGGGTCATTTCCTTGCTCGGTAGCTCCATCTTGTTCCTCAGCTTGTGTTTTCTATTGTCTTGCATTGTTTCTCTACTAATTGATTGTTACAGTTTGTAGTGTCGGTAGATACTCTTGATGTTCAATGTAAGTGAATCTACCGTAGTTTTCCAGTTCCTTTCTACTTTCCTCTATGTACTTTTCATCAAACTCATCAACACGAACATTAGTACTTTCAACTATCTTATTTGTAACCTTATTCAAACATTTATATGATTTACTTGTAGTCGAATATCCCAGAAATATTCTTTCATCTGCTTTAGAATCAAATTTTCCATTTCTTTTATCTTTCAAAATAAAGCATTTACTTCCAAAAATTCTAAAATAACTTACAGTAGGTTTGTGTCCAAACCATAGTTCATAAGGTGTTTGGTTGGAGTCCTTCAGTTGTACTCGATTAAGAACATACACAGCTATACTTACAACTTCCCTCCAATATGCCCTAGCAACATTCTTTTGTATCATCAATGTTCTAGCACAGTCAATTATAGACCTATTCCTTCTTTTAGCAATGTCATTTTGCTGAGGTGTCCTTGGTGCAGATACCTATCTTTTGATTCCATGCTCATTACAAAAATTAGTAAATTCATCAGAGATAAATTCACCTCCTCTATTAGATCTTAAGCATTTAATTTCCTTTCCGATTTCTTTCTCTACCTTAGCTTTATACCACTTAAACATTTTGAAAGCTTCAGATTTCTCTTTTAGGAACATAACAGTCATCAGTCTAGTATAGTCATCAACAAAAAGAATAAAATATCTATCACCAGAACAGCTTTGAGTTCTCATAGGACCACATAGATCGGTATGAACCAACTCAAGTATCTTCTTTTTTGAATAGTCTTTGCTTTTAAAAATTGACTTAGTCATCTTACCTTTCTGACATTCATGGCACATGGCATGATCAGGTTTTGTCAAGTTAGGCAATCCTCTAACACTTTTCTTTCTACTAATCTTGATCATGTTGTCAAAGTTCACATGGCATAACCTTCTCTACCACAACCAAGCATCTTCATCCTTTATTAGCAAACAAGAAGACTGATCCATATCAAGATAGAATAAATTACCTTTGGATTGTGTACCAATTCCAACAAGTCTTCCTCCATTATCATAGATCTTCACCTTTTTGTTCTCAAAAGCCAGTTGGTGGCCTGAATTGTTCAGCTGATCCACACTTAATAGATTATAGTTTAGTCCATCTACCCAGTATGCATTTTCACATTGTAATCTGTCATTGATCATCAGTGAGCCTTTACCTCTTACCATACAAGGTGCATCATTTCCCATTCTCACAAATCCTTCATTATATTCAACAAGATGATCAAACTTCTCTACATCATCGGTCATATGATGTGTATAGCCACTGTCTATGATCCATGTATCATTTCTGCTTACTTTAGAGATTAGTGTTGTCTCTTCATGTTTCTCTTCTTCCTCTGAGTCATCTTTCATAGCAACAAATACATCTTCTATGTCATCTTCAAAATCAGATTCAGTTTCAATATCTTTGGCTATGTAACATACCTTTTTGTCTTTTTCATCTCAGTTGTCTCTATTGTTGTGTCAGTAGCCTTTGTTGACTCTTCTCCCATAGCTTCCTTCAGATCGGTCTTTGGATCTATCATCATCTTTCTTTTGAGGGCATCTAGCAGTGATGTGATCAACTTCTTTACAATTAAAGCATGCCAAAGGTAGCTTACCTCTATACCTTCCTTTTCCTTTGGGCAATCTTCTGCCCATAAGTGCTACAAGCTCATCAAGTTCATCATCAATATTGTCATCACTATCACAATTCTTATTATTCCTGCTAGACTTTCCAATCTTCAAAGAAGACATGAAAGTAGATTCAACAGAAGGAACAACACTATTATCAAAATTATTTAATTCAAAGGTTGCAAGTTTACCAATCAAAGTGTCAAGAGTAAGGTTGGATGTAGCTCTTGTTTCATGAATTATAGAAATCCTGATTGCATAAACTGGTAGCAAATTTCTAAGAATCTTTCTTATCATTGTTTCATCACCAATTACTCCATCAGATGCTCTAATAGCATGTACCACCTCTTTGAGTCTATTTGAATATTGGACAATGTTCTCACCTTCTTTCATTCTCATATCATCAAATCTGCCTCTCAGACTTTCAACTCGAGCTCTTTTGACATTCAGATCTCCACTATATATTTGTGTTAATTTATCCCACATTCCTTTGGTAGTCATTCATGTCTTGATCTTCAAATTCAGTCTTGGTATAGGCAGCAACAAGGTCCATCATAGTAACATTTTGTTCATGCTTGTCCTTCAGTTGATCAAGAGTTAAGGGATGAGTGAGCGGTTTATGTAGCCATTCTCCATCAGATCTAGTGCAGAATTCCCAATTCTAGATATCTGCAACTTCATCCAGCTTTGCCATATTGCGAAGTTCTTTTTCTCCAGTTTCGGTACTTCCCTCTTATACATCTTGAGACCTTTATTCTTAAGTCCTTAAAACTCTGTTCCAAGCAACCAACGATCTGATACCAATTGTTAGAATAACTAAGAAGGGGGGTATTAGTTATCCAGTGTCCTAAAACAAAATATATAATTCAAAACTATTTCTTCAATTTCTGCACGTCGGTAAATAATAAATAGTTTCACTGTATTTACTTTTACCGATTACCAATCTAATACTATAACAGTTATTGATCAAATCTAACTTGTAATATGTAAAGAATGATAACAAACAAATATCACAATCAACACATAACACAAGAGATTTAACGTGGAAACCCTGTAAAGGGAAAAACCACCTGAGACTGGCAACCCAAAATTGTTCACTCTTTCGAAGTGAGGCCGATTAAGACCCAACCCTGTTAAAGGTTTACAAACACATTGTCAAGTGTGACCCTGTTAGAGGATTTTAGACTAGAAGTTATCATCCAACCAGCATTCACTATGGGGTTGACAGGATAACAATGTTCATTCTATGAATGATACATCATAAGACTTTCAGAGTCCACTCAGTTAAGAGATTTTGACTGTATACAAAGGTTAAATATGTAACAGTAAATGATCTACCTTAATAGAACTTCAATTGTAGATTATAGATCAATATTTCACTTTAGATTCAATACTGTATTGACTTACTATCCATTGGTAATTGCTCTCTGTAGCTCGGTAATTGTTCTGTCGATTGGTTCTTACTTAACCAGTATGATCAGAATGCATGAAAACCTTGTTCATGCGATATTCCTGTAGTTTCTACTTCTTCTGGCTTATTTTTTCACAATGAAATTCTATTCTCTTATATAGATGAGTAAATCATTTTCTTCTCCACCATTAGATTTTGTTGCTTCAAACTTTCTTGATACTTGTGTCAATAACATGTTTGATTCTCATCCTTTAGATCTTTCCTGAATTTCGTCAGCCGTCAATCTATGTAACAAACATTATATGTTACCTCGATGTTATACTCTTGCCAGCTCATCAATCTTATCAGCTAAAATAATCATTTAATTCATTTTGTTCTTCTTGGTTAACAAAGAAATACGTCAATGAACAATACTCGGTTAATACTGCAATCGGTATACACTACACTCTGTCAGTGTATACTAGAAATGCTTCATTTACCAACAACACTACTTTGTGTCTTTCAGCTCTATACTTTATCATAGATGAATGCAACATAATAAAGTTAATATCATCAAGTCATAGACTCATCAACAAGTTACTCAATGTGTTCCTTATCCTCATCTATCATGTACATCTTTCCACATGTAGATTTCTTTGTTCTTCATCTCTCTCACCTTTCTTTAGATGTCTCAGTATAGTAACTTACAAGATAAGTGTTGTCAAACTAGTTGACATCAATGACAACATAATACTGATTTAATCATATTAAATATCTAATGAAAAACTCCTCAGTGATCTTGTAATCACAGATTCTTCAATCAGATTCCAAATTAGTTGTAGTTCAACAGGAAGAGGGAAATTTAGGAGAATCCTTGAGATTCTATCCCTAATTTCACCTAGAATGAAGAAATCAAGTGCAGAAAAGAAGTGGAAAGTGGGGAGAAAGCCAAATACATGCAAAGACCTGATCAAGGAACTTAACATGACCCAAAACCACTTACTCAGAGGGCTAAATGCTCTTATCATGGACGTGCTTCCATTTTAAGATGATACATTAAACCCCCACTTTAGCAAGAGTATGGACTCGATGCAAACTCTTGGTAAAGGAAATCATAATGAAAAGATAATCTTATCATAGTCCAAGGGACAAAGAGAAACCTTAAGCCCCCAGGGACTCAAGTCTTCATCGACTCCTAGATCACAATAAGAGAGACATCTCTAGAGAGAGAAAGAAAGAGTGTGATTATCTCCCATAATGAGAACCTATGCCCCATTGTGAACCACACAAGGGCACAGCGCAATTGGAAAGATGGAATTGAATCGCCTAGTGAATGTGGCTACTCACTAGTCAACCCATCAAGGATTTATCCTTAGAAATATTCTATTCCATAAGAATAAAACCAAAAAATATAAAAGAGATCCAGTCTTAAGGACACCTTCGACCTTAAGGGATCAAAATATATATGTGTATTTTAAACTGGAGGGATCAAGAGATCCTAAAATATAAATCCATGCTTTAAGGATTAGTTACTAATCCAAAAAGGGAAAAAGTATCTTGAAAAATATGTGCGTATTGAAAAGTGTGTGTGTGCAATAGGTGAGTAGAGCATATGCCCCCACATTAAAGTCATTGCTGACACTTTAACAGGAGCGATGGCTTTAACAGAAACATAAAAAACTCCACCGATTACGTTTCCACGTCGAGATGCCCCCAGATGAAGACAAATCAAGGGAAATATCATAGAAACATATAGAGAACACAGAAGGGATCTACCTACCATGGGGTCAGTATGATCATAAGATTATATATATATATATATATATATATATATATATATATATATATATATATATATATATATATATATATATATATATATATATATATATATATATATATATATATATATATATATATATATATATATATATATATATATATATATATATATATATATATATATATATATATATATGGGTCATCCCACAATAGTGGGTTACACTTTTTGGCTTGAATTGACACTGACCTTCCAATTTTCAGAAAAACTTCGACATTCCGATGCATATTGCCATTCAACCGTTCGAAATCGGAAAATGATGTAAACTAGAGTCCTTTCAGATTTTCTGTGTAGAATCTAAATATATATATATATATATATATATATATATATATATATATATATATATATATATATATATATATATATATATATATATATATATATATATATATATATATATATATATATATTAAATTAATTTAAATCAAAAAAAATTTCTCCCACAAAAACTAGTATGTTGCTGAAAATGGCATTTTCAAAGAGTTACCATGACTGCGTAATGCATAACTTTTTTTCTATAAAAGATATCAATGCGATTCTTTCGAATATAGTTTGGTAACATCCATACTGAGGGCATCCAATTGGTTTCAAGACATTATCACATTTTTTTTCATATTTTATGTATGCTCAAAGTTGACCAAGCTAGTTTTTTGACCTACTTTCACTCCGTAACGCATAACTTCTTTTGTATATATCGGATTTCAAATTTTATTTTTTTGGTAGAAAGAAGACTCTAAGATGAAGGACACTGATATTTTTCAAAAATTTTATTATATTTTCTACTATTTTCTATTGAACGTCAAATTCATATGTTTGAATTGGCAAAAAAACCAACATTCGTTTCACGTCAAACAACATACACCTAATGAATTCAAAACTGGTCAAGAGTATAGTTGTTAGAAAGCTGACTCAGAGCACTTTTGCATGAAATCAAGGTCATTTTCTGAATGTTTCATTTGACCCTAGCGCTTCAACCCCGAAACTTAGAAATGTGCTATTTTCTGTTGGCTTTTGACAAAAAGTCCTAGAAAGGAAGTTTCGAGTGAAACTAGTTTCATTCGAAACTTCTTACTTTCATTCAAAACTACTTTCATTCGAAACTAAAAAATGCTAACCCCAGGTTGACATCTGCGTCAACATCCGATTCAAGAGAGTTTCGAATGAAAGCTAAATGGTTTCAAATGAAAGTTAAATTTAACTTTCATTCGAAACTCATGTCGACCAATTTGGTGTTTTTTCGTGATAGCGATGATCGCATATAAATATAAGAGCCATTTTCTCAATATTTTAATTCAGAGCTGCAAAATAATTCATATTTTACATATAAAAAAGACATTTGAAGGTGTATTTTCCTACATTTTGTGATATTTTAGTGGAATAATCATGCAAAAGTGATGGGGAATCAGAAAAGAAGGAAAAATAAGAGTGCTTGACATTACTCACTAGAAACTAAAGAGAGATTACGAAGAGAAGCTCATGAAAGGTATCATCATGTGAGACAAGGTGTGACCCTATCTCTCTCTCTCTCTGTGACTATATATCATAATTGATGATTAGGACATATGTTAATGAAGTTCATGTAAGCACATGATATTGCAATTTCTAATTAGACCTAGAATATATTCAATAAAGAGCATGTCTTATTAATAGCTACATATATTAGGACTTGAATAATATGTACATGTATACACTTGTATTAGTCAACTTAATCAGGCCTATTAGAGGTCTATTAGATCTATTAGGGCCTAATTGAGTTAGATTGGCATATTAGTACCAACATAGATGCAACTAGACCTATAACCCAAGTAGCTTAGATGCAATTAGATCAATTGGACCTAGTACCTAATTAGACCTATTACTTGACAAAAGGGCATATTAGACATGTATTAAGACCTATTCAAACCTATTAGGACATGTATCAATACCTAAAGACCTATTAAGACCTATTAGACCTATTAGGACCTATTAGAAACCTATTATGTACCTATTCTAGGACATATTAGATGTACTTATAGTATTATACATCTATTAAGACCTATTAGACCTATTACTTGACCTATTAGAGGTCTATTAGACCTATTAGACATGTGTGTATTAATACCTATCAAACCTATTAGAACATCCATGAATACCTATTTATCTACCTATTAAGCCCTATTAGACCTATATTAGGACCTACTAGGAACCTATTATACATGTTCTAGGACATATTAGATGTACTTGCAGTATCATATACATGTATTGAGACCTATTAGACCCATTAGACCTATTAGGACCTATTAGAGGTCTATTAGACCTATTAGACATGTGCATTAAGACCTATTAGACATGTATTAAGATCTATCACACCTATTAGGGCATGTATCAAGACCTAAAGACCTATTATGACCTATTAGACCTATTACCTAACCTATTAGGAAAGTTAGTTTCATTATTCTAGGACATATTAGATGTACAATATTATACATGTATTAAGGCCTATTAGACCTATTAGGACCTATTAGAGGCCTATTATCTACCTATTAGATATGTATCAAGACCTATTAGACAGGTATTAGGACAAAAAGACCTATTAGACATGTACTAAGACCTATGAGACCTATTAGGACATGTGTGAAGACCTATTAAGACTTATTAGACCTATTAGGATGCATTAGTAACCTATTATACCCATTATAGGATGCATATTAGATGTACTTACAGTATTGTACATGTATTAAGACCTATTAGACCTATTAAGACCTATTAGACCTATTAGGACCTATTAGATGTCTATTAGACCTTTTAGACATGTATTAAGACCTATTAGACATATATTAGGACAAAAAGACCTATTAGACATGTATTAAGACCTATTAGACATATATTAGGACAAAGAGACCTATTAGACATGTATTAAGACCTATGAGACCTATTAGGACATGTATGAGACCTATTAGGACATGTATGAAGACCTATTAAGACATGTATGAGACCTATTAGGACATGTATGAGACCTATTAGGACATGTATGAAGACCTAATAGACATGTATTAAGACCTAGTCAAACCTATTAGGACATGTATCAAGACCTAGTCAAACAAGTATTAAGACCTACTAGATGTCTATTAGACCTTTTAGACATGTATTAAGACCTATTAGACAAATATTATGATAAAAAGACCTATTAGGACATGTACTTTTATAGTATTATACATGTATTAAGGCCTATTAGACCTATTAGGACCTATTAGAGGTCTATTAGACCTATCAGGACCTATTAGGAACTAAGCTTACACATGTCTACTTTAATATCTTTAATAGATCTACACATGTCTAATTTAATATCTAGTAAGTATTAAACTTACTAACTGTATCTCCATTTGCAGGAGAAGGGTCATCACAAGCTCAACAAGACCAACCTGTAGAAGCTGGAGAAGGGGCGTCTCAAGCTCAACAAGACCAACCTGTAGACGCTGGGGAGGGGACATCTCAATCTCAACAAGACCATCCTATAGATTCTATAGAAGGGTCATCACAATCTCAACAAGAACATCCTTTACAATCTCAAACAAGTACACATAGATCTCTATCTCTCTCTTTATTTAAGTTACGTACCATTGTCTTGATTTAGTCTAGATTTGAATGATTATAATACACTATGAGCTTATACATAAATAATCACTTGTTCTCCTTAAGATGAGCTATCCTAAGATATTTTTAAATATTTTGTTTGCAGTTGAATTACAAGAAACACATGACAATGTCAGCCTAGCCCAACAGTTGAAAAGAAAAATTAATCATAAAAGCATTGATCATTTACTTGAAATGGATGTGAACAAATTGAGAGAGTATGCCAAACAACCCACAAATACTATGAAGAGGACATTGAATAAAAAGTCTACGGATATAATTGCACAGTTTGAAAATCTTGATACACTTGAGAAAACTCAACTATTATCAATCACACTTCTTAAAGATGAGTTAAAGGAGCCATTGAAACTATTGGGTGTAGATGCAAGTTCAAAAAAGAGAAAATTGGATGACCTAGGAAAAAATGTTGTTGAAAGTGTCAAGGAAGGTTTGCAATCCATTGGGAAAACATCTAGAGTTACAGATAGGTTCATTTCTAGAAGAGTGATATTGACATCAATTTTAAATAAAAACATGTATCATAAAAGACAGATTTCCTCACTTTCATCTCATCTCAGGTATAGTAGGAAGACAATGTCGCATTACTTGAAAAGGAGAAACATTTTGGATGATACTACATTGGAAGGTAATTGGGCACTAATGTGTCGAGCTCCTCACTCTGACAAGATTAATGAAATAGTCAGGAACTTAGTTATAACATTTTGGACTGATCATACTCGTCCTTCATCAAATAGGAGAGATGTCATGAAAAAGAGGACAGGGCCTAAGGAATATTTGTAGCACACAAAACATTGGCTGGACACCACACAACATGAATTGTATCTCTCATTTTTCAATTCAAATCCTAACGTCAAGATTGGACAAACGATGTTTGAAAGATTGAAACCATATTTTGTAAAGATAAATAAAACTTTTGAGACTTGTTGTTGTTGATATCATGTTGAATTTGATCTCTTCTTTCAAGGGTTTAGAAAGATGATAGAATAAAGTGGTGGCTCTCAGAATGATTTTCCTAAACGACCAAGCCAATTCATAACATCGATCTTATGTGAAAAGACAATTGATAGTGAGATACATGAAATAAAATGCATAAGAGGCACATGTGAAACATGTGGGGATTTAACTAAATTTCCTTTTAGGGATGAAGATACTGACATGACAAGGATGGTAAATTCTAAGAGATACAAGTATGTAAAGTATGAAACAAAAGTCGGGAAAGAATCAACAAGGTTGGAATATGTAGAAGAAGAGATACATGCTGCAACATTTATGGAAAATTTTCGTAAATTGATTCAACCATATATACGACACACCATATATACGACACTTCAACCATATATACGACATGTTTTCTTTGCTAAGTGGCAAGCTGAGCAGTTCCAACTACTAAGAGACACTTTTCCACTTGGAACAGTTTTATCTGTTGTTGATTTTGCAGAGAATTACCCTTTTGTTTCTCAAAAAGCACTTCAATCGGAATACTACTATACAGAGCAAGTCACTATCATGGTGCATGTATGTTATCGACATGCACAATTAGATTTGGATGGCATTGAAAGTACAACTCAAGAACAAGTCATAAAGAAAGAATATCACTTTTACATCAGTGATGATAAAGAGCATGACACTCATTTTGTCGAGCACTATTTTAAAACATATTTTGGATATTTAGAAAATAAAGGCATAAAAATAAAAAAGCATTATGTTTGGTCAGATGGATGTGCAGCACAATTCAAGTTAGCAAGACCATTTTATGTGCTATGTAGATATCATCGATTCCAAAAGATACCACATATTTGGAGTTTCTTTGAGAGTGGACACGGGAAGGGAGAGCATGATGGTGCAGGAGCTTGTATCAAAGGTTCTTTAAGAAAGTATCAATTGGACTATCAGGGATATCGTATAAATAATGCTCATGATGTGGTTGAGTGGTGCAAGAGACACTTTGTAGCTCCAAATCAAGATAGCACATCTTCACTACAGGATCGAGTCATACCAGTTAGATTGTTCCAGGAGATATCACGTATATTTATGAAATGCATTAATTTCTAAATTAAAGTTTCAATTTATGCTTACATATATATGTTATACTAACAACTCTTAAAAATTTACATGTGTTTGTGTATTATTCAGGTTTTGATAGAAGATCATTCCATGGATGCAAGAGGGTAGAGAAAACAAGATCCCTACATTCGGTTATGAGTATAGATAGTAATGTGTGGTCATTGTATTATAGAGATTACTCATGCTTTTGTTATGACTATGTTTCTGAAAACTACGGTGAATGTATTAACCAAAAAAGTGGATATGTCAGTGAATGGAATTTGGTTCCACTAGATGTTACCACTACAAATGATGAAGTTGAGGATGAAAGCTATGATGATGTTCCATTGATTTCCACCGACTATGACCATATTTCAGGTTTGATCAAAATTGGTACGTGTTCTTATATACATATGCACTTTTCAATTCTTAGGGTACCCATATGTATCTCTAATAAATTTATATAACTTATAGTGGTGTAATGTTCTTTTACAGGACATGTTTTTGTAGTAATAGCAGAGTCTGATAATGTTGAAGGTGTGAATTACTATCTATTACGTTGTACGAAGGAGAGGATGAAGCTAACAAAGAATGAAACAAGTGATGGAATTGTGTTTCCTATAGGTTAGCGTGCTATATTTATGGGTTTTGATGAATAAATTTATCTTGCATTTGATGACCTTATTCAAATTTTTGTTCAAATTATGATACAATGTATGCATGTACACATATATATACACATGTTTATTTAATGCATGTTGTTGTTCAATTGTCTGTGCAGGGTAATTTGTTGTGCAAGGAACATACTTGAAGCAAATCAAAGTAATTAAATAGGGGGTTCATTTTATTGATTATCAATTAAACAACAAGGTTTATCAATATAGTCATCTTGTAATTGCCACACAACTATCTCTTCATCCAGTGATAGGACGTGGCATTCGTAAGTGGAGACTTGATACCGAAGAGCATGAGAAATTAGTGAATATTATCAAAGAGAGAGATGAACCTCTTGATGTATAGTAAATTGTGCATGTGCATGTATGAAAAATGATTTTGAGAAAAAAAATTTAGGGCATGTGCCCTTAGTGAATGGAGAAAATTTATTAGTAGATATATATATAAATTAACTTGTCTTTTTAAAATGTATATGTGTGCATGTGCCAAGAATTAAATCTATCTCATTTTGAATTTATAAAATTAGGATATTTTATATGCATGTTAGATAGCTTAATTCAATATGTGAAATTGCTATGTTAGGATTAAATTGTTTACAAATTTAATAAATACTCTTGATTGTGATATATTGCCTATTTTACTTCCCATATTAAAAATAATAAGTTTGTAATGTACATGAAACTTAATTATCTTAAATTTCATGTGCATATTGAAATTTGTATGAATTACATTCAAATTTAACATTCAACTAAAATTTGTATGAATTACATATACATATGTCAAATATAAACATCAAATAGTACACATGTACATATTTGTCAAACATAAACATGTAATATATGAGATCAATCAAGAAGTAAGTAATGTAAAAATGAAAAAAATATACATGCATGCATCCAACTATGTCAAATGTATAGTCAATCTAGAGATATATCAATTTAGTATACTACACATGTACATACATACATCAAGGATAAACATGTACATATATGTCAAACATGAACATCAAATATATGAAATCATTCAAGAAGTAAGCAATGTATACATGAAAAAAATATACATGGATGCATGTCCAACTATGTCAAATGTAACATCAAAGATCCCTACATGTGTAACATGTCTAAAAGAGCCTAAGAATCATCATGATGACTCCTAACAATACGATCGGGCCCTGAGTAGCTATCATGCTGCGAGGGATGTGTAGAACCCTGTATAGACAAAGTGAGATCATACAAATTAATATTCACATCTTTCAAATGTTGATAAAATAATACTCATAATTTTTAAAAACGTAAAGATGTACATACACAAATTGAATAAATTAAAAACTCACCTGCCCACTGCTGATGTCATCATTGAGTGAGTCCCAACGTCGTACACGATTGCTCCCTATAGGAGTAATAAGAGGCATCTCCCCCTAGATAAAAAAAATAACAAAAATTATATATACATTTATATATAAATTTTGAATCTCCAACAATCAAAGTTTAACTAAATGACATTAAAAAAAATTATACCTATGTAGACGGTGGAACTAGAACATGCTCTGACTCCCTCTCCTCGATCCTATCAACCAGGGTATCAATATGCTATTGCGCCTGATCGAAGCTAAACTGAACATCTGGCACATGAGTAGATGACAGTCGTCTCTCTAAAGATGAATGCAATGGAGAAACCAGATGTGATGGCATAGAAGCCGACTGATCATCACGTGTCAGCAAATCTAGGTAACCGGTCGCACTCATGCCAAACTCAACATCCTCAAGACCAACATCAGATAACCGCTGCCCTGCACTCACTGAAGGGTCTGTACAGTGTGCCTCTCTCTCAGTAGCAATAGACTGGTCCGTAGGAGGATCACCATGGGCACCGCTACTATCATGATGTGTGTGATGAGGATCCTATCGCTGAGTGTATCTAACAGTACCCACATGATCTCTGACATCCGCTATAGGGATACCATGCTCAGCAGCTATAAATGCATATGCATCAATAAGATCCTCGGCCAAACTAGTCATGGTGATGCGTGCCATCTCTCCTGTAAGTCCCTCAAGGCTAGAAAGTGAAGGGATCCCTGTTGCAGAGTACAAGTCATCTGAGCTCCTACTAGAAGATGCTCCACATGATGATCTGGAGTGCCGTCGCTGCATCAAATACTGGCCAACCTAATCTACAGATATGGATGTCACAGCCGATGCAATGTGCCCCACACTATCAATCACACCCCGTAGCTGGGTGCTACGAACAACATCGTCTGCTATGGAACCCAACGATGGAGCAATAGCCTGTGACCTCTCACCTAGAATAACCCTATGTGTTGGTCTCGGACGATCAAGTCAGTGAAAAGCATCTCTATCTGCAAGTCTCCCACGCCCCTGCCCCTGATGTGGTGCCAAATCTATGTAATTAACCTGTTTCCCTAATCGCACCTCTGCATAGATCTGTTGTGCGAAGTATAAGGGGATTTGGTCATTATTTGGGTAACGACCATGGGTAGCTAGAAACCTAGGGTATATCAATGTAGATATAGCTGGATCCTGACACTTCGTAACCTGATATCCCTTCACATATTGTTTCTTTGCGTACGATGGCCAAACTTGGGTTTTAAGAATCTCTTTGGGCACCAGTTTGGCCACCTCCTTGAGAGAAAGACCAGAGCTAACCTCTCGTCTCTTTCTCTCAAGAATAGACTGTACAACATTTGGGGAATATGCACTAGTCCTCTGTATGTCATTCCGGATAGCAATTAGGCTATCCAGGATGGACTGACAGGTGTTCCTATAAATAGTGGAGCTAGAGGGACTATCAATAGACTCTTGTAATTTTTGAATTTCCTTATTTGTGTGGTCAAATAGGTACTCAGATTGTTCCCGATCCTAAGGTGGGATAGGTGCATCTGCCATGTGTAATGTCTAGTAATCTAGATGTATAAATGAACTATCAAGATATGTGCACCTGAAAGAAATTATATTTACAGTGTCAAACAACTACATGTACACATGCACTAAATCATATTTTTTGAACTTCATTAAATAAAATTAAAGTACTCTTCTACATTATTCAATAAAAATAAAGTGTAAATAACTAGACATTAAATTTGAACACAAATTATAACTGCTTAACTACATTATTCAATCAAAATAAAGTTTTTAAAACTACATTTAAACTCATTAGAGACTTATTATTTAACATGTAGGTCTATGTACCTATGTATAAACATGTACCTATTTATACCCATTTAACATGTACCTATGTATACATGTACATGTGTATGCATATATGTACATACTTGTACACATGCATTGAATGCATGCACCTATGTATACATGTAAATTTACATGTATATACATGCATATATACATGTACATAAATGTATATACATGTAAATACGTGCATGTACACATGTACATACATATATGTACATGTGCATGTGCATGTGTACACATGCATATATGCATGTGTAGACACGTGTACATGCACATGCACACATATGTACACGTGTACAAACATATGTATGCATTATGACCACATGTGCCCATGTATATATGCATGTGCGTGTGTGTATACACATGTATATACATGTGTGTACACATATGCATACATATGTATGTACACGTGTACATACGTGTGCATGTGCATGTACACACATGCATATATGCATTTGTACACACGTATGTGCACATGTATATATGTATGTACATGTGTACATGCATGGGTACATGCATGTACACACATGCATACATAGGTACATGCATGTATATGTGTATATGCACATGTACATACATGCATATATGTACATGCATGTACATGTATATACATGCATATATGTACATGTGCATATACACATATACATGCATGTATATACATGTAAATACATGCATATACACATATACATGCATGTATATACATGTAAATACATGCATATACACATATACATGCATATATAAATGTACATACATGTATCTACATGCATATATATGCATGTATATACATGTAAATACATGCATGTATATGTATACATGTACATACATGTAAATACATGCATATACACATATACATGTGTATATACATATAAATACATGCATATACACATATATGTGTGTATATACATATCAATACATGCATATATATATATATACATGTACATACATTCATATACACATATACATGCATATATACATGTAAATACATGTATATACAATATACATGTATTTACATGTAAATACATGTACATACATGCATATACATATGTATGCATGCATGTATATACATATAAATACATGTATATATGTATGTAAATACATGTATATACATGCATATATATATGTATATGCATGTGAATACATGTACATACATGCATATACACATAGATGCATGTATATACATGTAAATACATGCATATACACATATAAATGCATATATCCACATAAATACATATATATATATACATATAAATGCATGTATATACACATAAATACATGTATTTACACATAAATATATGCATATACACATATATTTACACATAAATACATGCATATACAAATGTATATACACATATATACACATGTATATACACATATATACACATATACACATATATACACATATACACATATATACACATATACACATGTATATACACATATACACATGTATATACACATATATACATGTATATATGTTAAAAAATACTAAATACATTAAAAAAATACATAAATATACAAATGTAATACGTATATATACATAAAAAATCAAAAAATACCCACCTGGAAAATGACGGTTGATGAATCGGATGCCCCACAGCCGAAACGTCACTTTCCAAATGATGGAAAGTAGGGTTAAAAACCCCACCAAAACCTAATGCAACAAGGTTTCGAATGAAACCTAGGTTTCATTCAAAACCTTGTTGCATGGAATATTTTATTCCTAGAAAATAGGTTTCGAATGAAACCTAGTTTCATTCGAAACTATGGCATTTTTGGGTTTCATTCGAAACTTTTTAGTTCCATTCGAAAGTATGAAGGCATTTTTTGCCTCCGCCGCATTTCGGGAAGAATTTCTTCCTCTGAAAAAGTGTAACCCACTATTGTGGGTTGACCCATATATATATATATATATATATATATATATATATATATATATATATATATATATATATATATATATATATATATATATATATATATATATATATATATGATATTATTGCAAATGAATTGACATCATTCCCCAAAGAAATTAGAACTACAATCACAAAGGAGGAAAGATCACATAAGATATACAAAGGAGAATCTTTTCGGACCATGCAATGGAGACCAAAAGGAATTAGTGCTACCATATCTCAAATCCAAGCAGATTACACAAGGAAACATTTACGAACAATAGCACAATTACAACATAACATTGAACAATGCATAGAAGAATAGAGATACATATAGAAGAATTTGAACAATAGTTTCGATTCCTTCATCACCTTGTACCAACTGAGTGACAAGGATCATATAAAAGAATCTAACAACATTTAGCAAACACATTATGAGAGAAGTATAGTACAACAGGAAAACACATAACAAAGCTACCATGAAGGACTAGCCAATCAAGCATGCCACCAACTCTCCCCATCTCGTTGTATATCATTTAGGGAAGGTGGGTAACTCGCAAGAGGGACTATATCCAACACAGTAGGAATGATAGCCAGTTCCAAAAAAGGATCCTCTTGAGAATCAGTATGTTCGACACTAGGTGTAAGAGTCAATTTTGATGAAAGCATATTAGGTAAATCAATGTCAATGTCAATAGTCTCATATTCATCATTAACATCATCAGTATCATCAAGAGTATCTTCTTCATCCAAATTAATCAAAATAGGATCTAAGATATGAATAGAATCATCATAATCATGCATGTGAACATCATTATGATTAACAACCTCTTCTAACACATCATGCATAAGTTTATCCAAGGAAGGTGGAGATCTTTGAAGAATAGAATTACAAGCTTTAGCATGAGCACGATGCTTTTTATGACATTCATTAGTAGCTCAATTACATTTTGATTTATTTGAAATAGGTTGAGAACTAAGAGAAACAATCTTAGGATCCTTCATAGGTTCTTTAGGAAGATCCATAGGATTAGAAAAAATAGGAGAAACAATCACAGGATCTTTGATAGGTTTGGTAGAAGGAACTTGATTAACAAAACTAGAAGCCATAGTTAAAGGAGGTATGGAAGGTGTAGGTAAATGACCACGATTAAGATCCATAGGAGGTATGATTAATTCAAGAATCTTATGATGTTTATAAGCTTGATATGATCAAAAAATATTATTAGGTCGAGGAGGACATGAATTAGGTAATGAAGGCCAAAAGAAATCAAGAGTAGCACAATCTCTAGGCCTGGAAGGTTGATATATACTATGATTAACTATCTTTATTTCATCATCATGAATGAACTTAAGACATTTATGGATAGGTGAAGCAACAAAATGCATGGTAGTCAACCAAGGCAAACCTAGCTTAACTTGAAATTGATCAGAAGTAGGAACCACAACAAAGGTAGTGTTCACAATTTTTCCACTAAGTTCAACTAGTAAGGTAATAGAACTAAATGATGGATAAAGAAAACCATTGCAAGTTTGAATCCACACATCTGATGTATCATAAGAATCACGTTGTAAGCTTTTCATAAAAATATTTTCTTCAGTAATAACATTGACTAAAGATGTAGGATCAACAACACAACCATGAGTAGGTTTCTGCGAAATTCTAGCAGAAATGTAAAGGGGACCATCAGAAGCTCTAATAGTCTCAAAATCATCAAAGGTAATCAAAAGTTCCCAAGGTCTTTTATTCTTAGGTTGTTGTCAAGGTTTAGGTAGAGTTTTCAATTTAGGTTTAGGTTTTGGTCTAGATTGAACTTGAAATTGAATCTGAGGTTGAAGATGAGGTTGAGGTTGAAGTTGAGGTGGAGATACAGATTGACCAACATGCTCCACATGATTAACAATACGATTGAGATCATCCATCTTTGAATCATACACAATTTCCACAACAGATGGTTGAGCAATGGTATTAGTATCATGCATAGGTAAAGGATTCATATAGATTTGAAGGTTATGATTAGGAGGACAGACAAATTTGTTCCCACTACTATCCAGATTGTCATAGATAAAGCTTTAGAATCAATTAAGTCTTGAATCTTATGTTTTAAAGAATAACATTTCTCAGTATCATGACCATTCTGATGATGATATTAACAAAAAGCATTTTGATCAAAAGATTTAGACGCAATCATAACAGGTAAAAGAGGTGGAATAGGAGGTAAAGTAATCATATTAGCAACTAACAACCTATTCATAATAGCATGTAAAGATTCAGAAAGAGTAGTGAATGTATGATTTAATTGAAAAGCAGTGGATGCAGAAGTCGCATTGTGAGATGCAACAACAACTTGATCAGCAATCGCATTCTCTTGTTTATTTATCTTGACATAGTTGTTGAACTTTTGAAATTTGTTTGGATTAGGAGCAACATCACTCTTATCAATTGGAACATAAGCCATTGGAGTGTTTCTCTCAAACTAACTCACTTGTAATTGATAATGATGAAGCGCTGCACAAAGGCATTGAAAAGAGGTAAATTCAGTAAGCAAAATCTTATCTCTAATATCCTTTTGCAAATTTGAAATAAACATACATTGAATATCAATATCAGGAACATGATAGGAAATCTGAGCATGCAAATGCTTAAATCTACCAATAAATTTAGTCAATTTCTCTTTAGCACTTTGTTTACAATGCATCAAATCAGTCAAAGACACTTGCGGGCCAATGTTGTTTTAAAATTTTTGAATAAAGGCATTAGCAAGTTGTGGAAAGGAATCAATAGAATAAGGAGGCAAGGAACAATACCATTGTAAGGCCTTGTCACAGAAGGTTCTAGCAAACAGTTTGGCTAAAATCCTATGGTCATGAGCATAATCACTACAAAGGATTTGGAATATTTTAACATGATGAACATGATCTCCTTTTCCTTTATAATTCTCAAGATGAGGCATCTCACCTTGCTCAAGAATAGGAGTATGAATAATGTCTCGGGACAAGGGACTTCCCATGTCACATGTAGGAATACTAAACTTGTTTTGAGTTAAGGAAGCAAATTGTTGTTGTAAGGATGACACAGTTTGAGCCAAACTGATGATATTTGAATCATTAGAGGAAATAGGAGGAGTAGCAACATTAGACACACTAGGTAAAGTGTAAGAAGCTATAGGAATAGAAGACACAACTAGAGGAACACTAGGAACTACAGTTGGAAGTGGATTAGAATAAGTAAAAGGAACATTATGATATGAAGGTTGTGATGTAGGAAGGGACACAGGAGGAACACTCATAGGAATAGAGGGAACTATCACAGTCACCAGAGGAGTATAGGTAGGAATATTAGGTAAAGGATTAGAAGGAGGTTTAATACTAGTGATAGGAGGAATCAACCCTAAATCTTGAGCTTCTTGAGCTAAAGGTTTAACATTTGAATGCACAAGGTGAGTAATACCACGCAAGAAGTTAACACCTTGATCACTATCATGAAGAAATTTCTTAAGAGCCTCTATAGCTTGAATGGAATCTTGATTATGGTTCTCTTGAGGAAGCCAATTACCCATTTTATCAAGTTTAGTTGAAAGTTTTTGGACTTGTTCAGGAGGAACTGTTAAAGCATCATCCTCATCATGAGATGAGTGAGAATATTTTTTCTCCATTGTAGGATTAGAGTCATGAAGAGTTAAGTTATCATCCAGGATCCTAAGCAAATGAGAGGAAGATTTAGGATCAAAGGCACCCACAAGTCTATGACTTCTTCTAACTAGAATGTTATAAGTAGGACTAGTGGTAGTAAAGCTCATAAACCAATGTAATACAAATGAACTAAAGTAAGAACACATAAAGCATGAATATGAAATCTAATTACCATGCAAGATCTAACACAAAGGAAAAATCTAATACTAACAAGATAAAAGGATAGCACAATAAGGCATACAATTCCACAATAAGAATAGAGAGGAATCTAACACCAAAAAAGAAAGAGAGTAAACTAGTCAGGTTCACCAAAATGAATAGAAGTAATTTGGAATCACCTCTATATGTGTAAGTGTGTGGGGAAATATGGGATTCACTCCTAAATCAAAATTCCCAAAGGAGAGATCCAATTTGATCAACCAAAAGGTTAATGCACAATTGAATCAATCTATAAAGAATATGAAAGAGAGAGAGAAACCCTATACCTCCTTAGAGTTGGATTAAGCTTGAAATTTGAAATAATTGAAATGTAAATACTAACCTTAAATTAAGGAAGATCTGGAAAATGTCATTTTCTGATGTCTATGTGTACTTTTAGTAAATTCTCCAACCCATTTTGGACTAGAAATAATGAGACAAAGAAAACCCAGAAATCTTTCTCCAAGATGAGCTCAGGTCGACTTTGACCCTCATAAAAGGTCAAAAGCTAGATTCTTTATTTGAAGGTCGATTTTGTCTCTATTCACAAATCTCGGAAGTTCTCTGAAAAGGGTATCAAAATTCACTCTCAAATCTGAAATCCCACATGTACCTACAAAAAAAATGGAGGTTTTTTTTGTATGGGGGGTTTGCCTTAGTCAAACCCCAATTTAGGAATTAACCTTGAAATTGAAATGAAATGTAATGTGTATAAACAAAGTAATTGAAACAAATCACCTTGTTTATGTTAAAGTCCTTGTAGAGGATTTGAATCCTCAAATCCATAAGTAGGAATACTTCAATGGATGTAGAATGAATGTAGGATGTCTCCAATCAATGGCATTTGATCTTCAACACCAATCTTGAATTGATCTTTTCATATGAGAAGGCTTGGATGAATGTAGAAGGATGGATCTTCAAGGGGGCTCCAAAGAGATTGAATCCTTCAATAGCTAACAATGGATCTCCTTGATGGATGAATGCTTGGACACTTGAATGATTGAAGACTTTCTTGAATGCTTGAGAGCTTGAAATATGAAAACTTGATTGAGTGATTGTGGATGGATAAAATGAGAGAGGAAGGCCTCCTTTCAGAGTGAACTAGGGCACAATCCTCTAGAGGGGCCACCTTGGAGAATTAAATCCCAATTACATCCTAACCTTTAGAAAATATACCTAGATTAAATGGAATTAGAGGATTTACCATTCTGAAACTTGAAATGGCCAACCCGGAGGCGGGAAAATAAATATCCCGAAAGCCCGATACCCGGAAATCAAGGATTCTAGAATTTTGAAGGAAGGGGGAAAAATGGAGTTTGGGACTGACCTGGTCAGGTTTGAGCTTGATCCTGACCTAGTCAGGTTTGACCTCGAATCTTACCCTGGTCCCAGATCTAGTCATAATCAGGACAGAAGGTCCCAAGGATGCCTAGAGACCTAGAAATGATACCAGAACAGGACAAAATGCCAAGGATAAGCATAAAATCCTACGATGATTATGATGAAGGCTAGGAGGACCTATTTCTAAGTCCTACCTAGAAAATAGAGCCACAAAAGAGGGAAATTTAGGAGAATCCTTGAGATCCTATCCCTAATTTCACCTAGAATGAAGAAATCAAGTGCATAAAATAAGTGGAAAGTAGGGAGAAAGCCAAATACATGAAAAGACCTGATCAAGGTGCTTAACATGACCCCAAACCAATTACTCAGAGGTCTAAATGCTCTTATCATGGAAGTGCTTCCATTTTAAGATGATACATTATATTATGTAACAAATTTTAGAAGAATATTTGTTTTAGAATATATGACGTTCTTTCATCGTAAGATATTTATCTTTTTTTTTATATAATATTTTAAAATATATGCATGCTAATTAGAATATCTCATATATAAGTTTGATGACATGATACTCAACCATAACAAATTCAAGATGTAACATATTTTTATACTAAAGCCCTTAAAAATTTAGGTAATGGTCACCTACTTTGAACAATTTCATAGCTATGACATGGTTAATATTCTTAAAAAAACAATTGGATTAGAAATGCTAATTTATGTGTTGCATTAAATTGATAGAATTTTGGTGCTATAATTTCAAGGAGTAGGAAATGTGGGTCGAGTAATTTTACTTATTATTATAAAAGGCTCTAGAGAAACTACTTCCCAATTGATGATCTTTACTAGATATTTAATAAAAATAATTATTATATTTAGCACTTATTATATTTTTCAACAAGTAGGATCTTCCCAAGTCTATGAATTCTACCGAGATATTGAGAAGATTAGTTTTAAATATCTACCTCAATTTGATGAAAGGGTTTTGAATAACCTTACACACATAAAAATAGTAGATCTAAACTTAAAATGTAAAAAAAAATAAATCTCATATCTTCACCAAACACTTAGATTATCTCATCAAATATCAAGCAAGGGCGAACACCCTAAGTGTTTCCCATTCTAGAAGTGTAAATATTTGAATGTTCTTTAAAAGGCTCATCTTAACGAGTCTCTCATAATAGAGATGAATAAGGTTTCTATTGGTTGTAGGTGTTTCCATTGATATCATCCTTCTACTTGGTGACAATTGTGAGATTATTTTTCATTAAGCAAAAAATATGTTTTACAGGGACCCGAAAACAAAAATTTTATTAAAAAAAAAATGATTAGAACAAACAATAGCGGGGATTTCCCAATCGTGTACATCTCACAAGAAAGTAACTACAACTTTGTCCCTTAACCAAATCAAGCACATCGAATAGAAATATAAAACATACACACTAACCATATACATGCAAGTATGAGGTTTGTAAAACCATAAACATAAATATAAATAACATCAAATCTATCTAAGGATTTAATAAACATATGAAAAGTGGCCTAAAAGAGTCTGGCTAATCAAACTAAAAAGAAAACTATGGGAGGGGTATTACAATCTCAAATGGTAAAAGGATCACTACTACCCAACTTCATTTAACAAAAGCTCCACTCCCACCATGATAAGGAAATAACAAAAGATCCCCCTTGAATATCAAACACAAAATCAACAACAATATAAAACCTAATCAAGGGATCCTGAAATCTCTCTATCTCAAGAGGTACAATACACACTACAAAGAAGATACAAATAATCTAGAGGCAACCAACACATGTCTAGGAAACCTTAGATGCATATAGGTAATTGTGATCACATACTTCTTACCCTTGAGTTCAATTGGTAGCCTCTTTGGATCCTGACACTCAAGTGACCATATGCAGTGTTAGTAAACCTATCATACAAATAAGGCTACTAACTATGCTATATCCAAGTCCACTCTACATCGGAAGCATCATCTCATCCTTCGTTGTAGTTTTTACAAGCGCTTGAGAATGGGTGAGGAACACAAACATCTTATTAATTCATTTTAAAACTCTCAATGTATTAATTTATCACTTTATTAAGTTACCTAAAATGAGTTACCCTAGTAGCCACTTAGGGCCCCAGCCCCCATTGTAATCCACTTCCCTTATATACACTTAGTTAACCTACTCTAGGCTCATAACTCTCATAAATCCCATAAATGTATGATAACCAAATCCACTTCCATAAGAAAAATAATATCTAGAACATATATACTGGTCATCAAACTATAACAACATAAATAGACTCTCAAGTGCTCACATAATCATGAGCTTAAATAAACAAGGTTGATAGTAAAGATCGAGACCATATTTTCCCATGTGAAATATGCAACAAAACATAGTTATACAATACAACCTTCATACCACATGATAACACAATAACATCATGTGATCACATGTCAAATAAAAGAACAACTTAAAATTAAGATCAGAAATAACAATCACATAAAGCAACTCGTGCAATACAAATTTACCTCAAACCTCTGGTATGACATCCTAGAGGTCAACTTATTTAAAATTGACAAATACCACAAGACAATACAACACTAACATAACTCACAAATCACAACCCATTTGATTTAATCAATCAATCATACTTAATTAATTTAATATTCAATAATTAATTAAATCAAACTCCCTTTTAAAATGATCTAATTTAAAGGATATATATATATATATATATATATATATATATATATATATATATCAAAATCAAAACTCCACTTACTCCAATTGACCAAACAATATAAAAACCTTAATAAAATATCATCAAATTGATATTAAAAAATATATATATATTAATCATTATTAATATTAAATATTAATAAAAGTTAATATTAAATATTAATAAAAGTTAATATTAAATATTAATAAAAATTAATATATAAAATAATAATAATTAAACTAAATTTTAATTTAATAAAAAAATTAATTAATAAGTTTTAATTTAAAAATTAATATTAAAACACTTTTAAAAAACAATTAACAAAGGGGGGCCCGCCAAGTCATTGCCCAACGGGCTCCCCCACGGGCAACAGGTGGGTCGTAGAATGCTACTCCCTGCGGCCCCAGCTAAATGCAAGGACATCATAGGGAAGTGCCTATGACCCCTCTTTTGAGAAGACTACAAGCTTTTTTAAAATTATATTCTCTAAAACAGTACGATTTTCCCAATCATATTTCTTTAATCAATTTCTTCAAAAAATTCTTCATTAAAAAAAAAACTTTAATTTTTTGGAAATTTTTTTTTTTTAAATCAAAACACCCCTTCTATATATATAATTACTATAATAATAATATATACCCAAATTCTGATTTTATTTTCTAGAAGGAAGACTCTACCAACCAATCTGTTTAGAATATTTACATTCGGACCTGGATAAAAATTTTAATAAAACTTTCTTTCAAATACATACACATCATTCTAATAATAGGATTATTAACCTATGCAATCAAATGAATCCTAAGAAGTTTTTAATAGATTTAATAACAACAACCATGTTTCCTCACCAACCAAAATCTTAATAGCCTTTTTCTTTTCAATTTAAAAAACAAGGCCTAAAAACCTATCAATCCAAAACCATCAACAAACTGGCAAACATGAAAAAGACAATCTTTTCAGAAAAGAAAGATTTATAAGAGTTTTCAAACCCTACCTTAATCCACCAATTGATATGCAACTGCAAGTCTTGATCAAAAACTTTAAAAATCTTAAGCTTTCAATAAAGTCTCCAACTTCAAAATCTAGACCAAAAACCTATAATCTCCAAAAAACTTGTGTGCGCCTAATCACCAAATAACTCTAATAAAGAAACCCCAGCAATCATCAGAGCTAAAAATATGCAACTCCCATTGTTAAAAATAATAAAGTACTTAACTCTAAATCACATAAATTAGAACTCAATTACAACCCCATTTTTATCAAACCCTTTTATTTGATTAAATATAAATTTATAATTTAATAATATGTAACTTTCAATTAACAACTTTCAATTAGAATTCTTAATTTGATTTATTAAATTGAATGTGCAATTAAATTGTATAATAATATTTTAACTAGAATTATTATTTTTAGCATTCATAAATATGCAACTTGATATTTTAAATATCAATTATATTAATTTTACATTTAATTCTCAAATTTAGATTTAATATTTAATTAAATCCTAAATTTCCATAAATAAACTTTTAAATTAATTATCTTTAATAAAATAGATATTTAATTAATACTCATTAATTAAATAGCCTTATTTAATACTTTAATATATCTAAGATATAATTAATCAATCTCACAATTAATTCTAATTAAACCCTTCATTTTAACACTGAAACCACATCAAACAACATGACATGCAACAAGAAGAAAACTGACTAAATCAAACCGCAACAATCATGCCTAAATGAAGGGCTCACGAATTCACGTCACGTTAACAAATTTGGGTAGGTAGAAAATCATATACTTGTGCATTATTTCAGGATAATTAATGACTTAGGTTGAGATTTGGACTTGTCTATGATATCCCTCCTCTTTCCATAGAGATATTGCAATAGGGCACACTCATTTTGGCAATTCATGGCAGTCGATACCCGGTACCTACAATCTACATCAAAGATGAGCATGCACATACATGTACATATATATCATAGACAATGGTAGAGATTCGTACATCATGTAGATCTTGCTAAGAAAGTTACTACGACTTCATCCCTCACCATATCAAACATGCCAAACAAAAAAGTAAAACATATACGTCAACCATACACATACAAGTATGGAGTAAGTAAAAATCATATAAAAATCATCATATGCTAGTAAACATCACCATCTTTAACTAATATAATATAAATCATATAGACGAGGTATCAATCTTCTACATCAATAATATACACTAATCATATTAAAACATCATCAAATTTAACTTAAGGTCTAACATACACATAAAAAGGGGTCTAAAGGAGTTTGACAATATAACTTAAAATAGTAGTAGAGTAGTGGGTATTACATCCTCTCCCCCTTAAGTTAGGATTACACCTAGAAGCCAACAATTAGAACTACGATAGCTACAAGTCACAACATACTATCTACAACTGTTCAATCAAGGAAGCATACAAATCACATAATCACACTTCACACCAGAATTGATACAAATACATCATGAATCCATTCTCACAAGGACATGCATATCCAGTCACTAAGATCAATATGATTCTAGTTTAAGCATAAATTAAAAATCACATTGATCGATGACTCATCATTTAATAGTTTCTTAAATTGATCTATATCTTTATTCAATCATCATCATAGAAGACATCTAAAAATTAATTTTATGATGTACACACTTGTATCTATTTCACGTAGAAAAATGAATAGTTCATACAATCCTATTTAATGCAACACTCATGCAAACATATATGATACACAAAAAATTTCATCTTCATATAAAAACATAGAAAAATTCTCTCCAATATCCTCCCTTACACATACTGTTAGAGGTCCATAATGAACATGATAGACACAACACTTATCAAAGAACAGGACCAAGAATAGAAAACACTTGGAATAGCCATCATGGAAATCAAAAAGAAAAATCCCAAACGGGAAAATACCAATTCCAACATTAAATCATAAAAGTGCTATAGTTAATTTAATAGTAAATTAAGTGTGACTAGTGTCACAAAGAAATGTCGAAAAGAGAGTTAGGTGACCAATCCAGGCAAAATAAAATTCAAAAAGATAAATTCAATGCTAGCCTAAACACATCATGAATAATTAATCAATAACCAAAATAAATTATCAATCATATCTAATATTTCACATAACAAGGTGACTAGTGTAAGCCACCCTCAAGGGAGTAACCACTTCATGACACCTAGGGCTCCAATATACTTGATGCATTAGAGACTATACCAAACATAATAGATAACCACTAAGGTAAGATGCATCTAATGCAAATATTATTGAATATTTTTAGAAAAATACTACAAGTATGTTATAATCTACGATGGTTCTCATATGAATACAATGTGTAATTCAATTGGGGACTTCGGTCCTTGACACAGTAGACCTTATATGATAATAGAAATGCCCTAGTATTGTAAATGCATAACTTATGTAGTATATGGTACATTATTTCAAATTAATACACAATGCATTTCAATGTGAATAAAAATAGTACATGATTTGTCTTTTTTAATTTCATAATCAATCCTATTCTTTTACATTTAATTACAACACTCACACAATATAGTATGCAACACTCAAATAGAGTCCAATCCAAACATACAAGTCTAATTACGTGTAAGTTAATTAATCTACTAAGTATGTAATAAACAACATCCAATCTATGCATAATGAAAATGAATAACAAGTACATCATCATATAAATGAGACCTAGATATAAATAATACCACAAGGTATACATAATGAGCCAACATCCACTACACAAGTCACATGGTATGTAATGATAGACAAGTATGAGGTACAATACAATAAATGAAACATATGAGAAAGTTTCCAACAAAGAACAAGAGAATGCAACTACTACAAGGATCATCTAGCACTAGAAATAATGTCAAAATCTCAAACGATAAAAGGATCACTGCCAGCTAACCTCGTAGAAAAAAAGATCCACTCCCACCATGCTAAGGAGATAACAATAGACTTCACTCCTAGATATCAAACACAAAATCAACCACAATTGAAAATCTTTAAAGAAAAGGATATTGAAAGCTCTCTATCTCAAGAGGTACAAGACATACTGCAAAGAAGATACAACTAATGTAGAGGGAACCAACACATGTATGAATCCTAAGATGCATGTAGGAAAGTGTCATCACATACGTCTAACCCTTGATTTTTATCTTGGTAGCATATCTGGACCCCACAACTCAAGTGAGCATATGTGGTATTAGTAAACCTCTCATACAAACAAGGATACTAACTATGTTATATGGACAAGTCCACTCTAGCCGGTTAGCATCATCTAATTCTTGATCCTAGCCTTTACTAGTGCTCAAGCATGGGTGAGGAACACAACCATATTACTAATTCATTTTAGAAATCTCAATGTACTAAGTTATCACTTTACTAAGTTACCTACAATGAGATATCCTGGAAATCACTTAGGAACTTGGCCCCCAATTGCAAGTCACTCCTATTATATACACTAACCTACCCTAATATTATAGGTCTCATAAATCACATAAATGTATGATAATCAAATCCACTTTCGTGAAAAAAAAAATATGGAACAAATATATTGGTCCTCAAACCATAACAACATAAATACACCCTCAAGTGTTAACATAATCATGAGCATAAATAAATAAGGTTAATAGTAAAGGTCGATACCATATTCCCCATGTGAAATACACAACAAAATACAGCTATACAAGACAACCTTCATACAACATGATAACAAAAAAATATCACAAAGTGATCACATGTCAAATAAAAGATCAACTTAAAATTAAGATTAGAAATAACGATCACACAAAGTAACTTGTGTAACACAAAAATACCTCAAGCCTCTGGTATGACATCC
>BSBK01009022.1:0-2500 GCA_027943335.1 Chamaecyparis obtusa
TATCGATAGTGGAAGCACTGACAATTTGGTGTCAGAAGAGATGGTGACAAAGTTGAAGCTCAAGAGACAGAAACACCCACATCCATATCGGATTGCCTGGGTACAGGATGACCACAAGGTCATGGTCAATGAACAATGCCTGGTGAAGTTCAAGATTGGCAGATACCAAGATGAGGTATTGTGTGATATCATATCTATGGATGCATGTCATATGTTGTTGGGTAGACCATGGCAGTTTGATAGATGTGTTGTACATGATGGTCGTGCGAATACCTATTCCCTGACAAAGGATGGAGTGCGACATAAGCTAAAACCATTGAAGGAGACTAAAGAAAAGGTATGTGGTAATGCAAGGATAACTTTTGTTGATGGAAGAAATTTCCTAGATGGTATGAGGCATGAGCATGTATGTTTTTCTTTAATTCCAAAAGCTGGTAAAGAGGAAGTAGAAGATGTTCCTGTAGAAGTTGCAGATTTGTTGAATGAGTTTCAAGATATTGTATCTGATAATGTGCCTGATGGATTACCACCAGTCAGGAAGATCAGTCATCAGATGGACTTGATCCCAGGAGTGAGTTTACCGAATAAGGCAGCACACAGAATGACACCTGCAGAAAGTGAGGAGTTGAACAAACAAGTACATGAGTTTTTACAGAAAGGATTGATTCATGAGAGTCTGAGTCCCTGTGTTGTACCAGCGGTATTAGCACCAAAAAAGAATGGAGAATGGAGGATGTGTACAGATTCTAGGGCAATAAACAAGATCACAATTAAGTACAGGTTTCCATTGCCACGAATGGATGATATTATAGACTGTTTGAGTGGAGCTGTGTATTTTTCAAAGATAGATCTGAAAAGTGGATATCATCAGATTCGGATCAGAGAAGGAGATGAATGGAAGACTGCCTTCAAGACAAAGGTAGGACTTTATGAGTGGTTAGTCATGCCTTTTGGGCTAACCAATGCACTGAGCACTTTCATGCGGCTCATGAACGAGGTTCTGAAAGAATTTCTGAGTAAGTTTGTCATTGTTTACCTAGATGATATTTTAATCTTTAGTAAGACATTAGATGAGCATATGATGCATATTCGTATGGTATTTGAGAAGTTGAGAGAAGAGAAATTGTTGATTAATTTGAAGAAGTGTAGTTTTGTGAAGAAAGAGTTAGTGTATTTGGGATTTGTAGTTTCAGCAAAAGGTCTAAAAATGGACCCAGAGAAGGTACAGGCTATCCTTGAATGGCCTACTCCAAAGAGTGCTACTGAGGTAAGATCTTTTCATGTTTTAGCTAGCTTTTACAGAAAGTTTATCAAAAATTTTAGCAGTATTTGTGGACCTTTGACTGAAATAATGAGAGGGGAGAGAAAAGAGTTTAAGTGGACTAATGGGGCAGAAAAGAGTTTTCAATTGTTGAAACAAAAAGTTACAGAACAACCTATTTAGCACTTCCAGATTTTAATAAGGTGTTTCAAGTAGATTGTGATGCTAGTGGTACTGCAATAGGAGCTGTTATGAGCCAAGAAGGTAAACCTGTTGCTTATTTCAGGGAGAAGTTAAATGATGCCAAAAGAAAATATTCTGTTTATGATGAGGAATTTTATGCTATAGTTCAGGCATTAAAGAAGTGGAGACATTATCTACTTCCTAAGGAGTTTGTTTTGTATACTGATCATCAAGCTTTGCAATATTTGAATAGTCAAGGAAAGTTGAATCAGAGGCATTTGAAATGGGTTGAGTTTTTGCAGAGTTATACATTTGTTTTGAAACACAGGAGTGGAAAGTCTAATAGGGTTGCGGATGCTCTTAGCAGAAAGCAACTATTGATGACAGAAATGCAGATTGAAGTGGTTGGGTTCAAGGAACTCAAGAATTTGTATCCAGAGGATCTTGATTTTGGTGAAGCTTGGAAAGCTTGTACAGAACCTGTTACTCTAGACAGGATGAAATGGTTGGATTTCATCATCCAGGATGATATGCTATTCAGAGGGAGTCAGTTGTGCATTCCACGAAGTTCTATGAGGGAGAATCTAATCAAAGAGAAGCATAGCGGAGGATTGGCTAGACATTTTGGTCATGATAAAACCCTTGGTTTGGTTAGTGAGAATTATTATTGGCCATAGTTGCAGCAAGATGTGAAGAAGTTTGTACAGAGTTGCAGAGTATGTCAGATGGAAAAAGGAGTGAAGCAGAATACAGGATTGTATCAGCCATTACCTGTACCAGAGAAGCCTTGGGAGGATATCAGCATGGACTTTGTTCTTGGTTTACCGAGGACTCAGCGGGGACATGATTCAATTTTTGTGGTAGTTGATAGATTTTTAAAGATGACACATTTTATTCCTTGCAAGAAGACTAATGATGCTGTTCATGTAGCAGAATTGTTTTTCAGAGAAGTAGTGAGACTTCATGGTTTGCAAAGACCATAGTTTCAGATCGGGACACTAAGTTTGTTGGATATTTCTGGCGTACATTGTGAAATAAGTTGAAGATAGATTTGAA
>BSBK01009022.1:7500-47500 GCA_027943335.1 Chamaecyparis obtusa
CCCTAGGAAGTCCCCATAACCCCTTTTGACACATTTAAATACTCAAGTGTGTCCTAATGAGTCGTAGGACCCCTTAGGACACACTTGAGCATTCAAATGTGTTGAAAGGGGTCACGGGGACTTCCTAGGGGTCCTAAAGTGTGATAAGGCATACTAGGACCCCTAGGAAGTCCCCATGACCCCTTTCAACACATTTGAATGCTCAAGTGTGTCCTAAAAAGTTGTAGGACCCCTTAGGATACACTTGAACATTCAAATGTGTTGAAAGGGGTCATGGGGACATCCTAGGGGTCCTAACATGTGATAATACATACTAGGACCCCTAGGAAGGCCCCATGACCCCTTTCGACACATTTGAATGCTCAAGTGTGTCGGAAGGGGTCGTAGGACCCTATAGGACACACTTGAGCATTTAAATATGTCCATAGGGGTCACAGGGGCTTCCTACAGGTCCTAATGCATGATAAGGCGTACTAGGGCCCCTAGGAAGTATCCATGACACCTTTGACACATTTCATTGCTCAAGTGTGTCAAAAGGGGTCATAGGACCCCTTAGGACACACTTGACCATTCCAATGTGTCCATAGGGGTCACAAGGGGCTTCCTATGGGTCCTAGTACACCTTATCACATGTTAGGAACCCTAGGAGGTCCCCATGACCCCTTTTAAAATATTTGAATGCTCAAGTGTGTCGGAAGGGGTCATAGGATCCCTTAGGACACACTTGAGCATTCCAATGTGTCCATAGGGGTCATGAGGGCTTCCTAGGGGCCCTAACATGTGATAAGGTGTACTAGGACTCCTAGGAAGTCCCCGTGACCCCTTTCAACACATTGGAATGCTCAAGTGTGTCTTAAAGAGTAGTAGGACCCCTTAAGACACACTTTAGCATTCAAATATGTTGAAAGGGGTCATGGGGACTTCCTAGGGGTCCTAACGCATGATAAGGTGTAGTAGGACCCCTAGGAAGTTGCCATGACCCCTTTCGACACATTTGAATGCTCAAGTGTGTCTTAAAGAGTCATAGGACCCCTTAGGACACACTTGAGCATTAAAATGTGTTGAAAGGGGTCATGGGGACTTCCTAGGAGTCCTAACTCATGATAAGGTGTACTAGGACCCCTAGGAAGTCCTCATGACCCCTTTCAACGCATTGGAATGCTCAAGTGTGTCGTAAAGAGTTGTAGGACCCCTTAGAACACACTTGAGCATTCCAATGTGTCGAAAGGGGTCATGGGGACTTCTTAGGGGTCCTAATGTGTAGGACCCCTAAGAAGTCCCCATGACCCCTTTCAACATATTTGAATGCTCAAGTGTTTCTTAAAGAGTCATAAGATGCCTTAGGACACACTTGAGCATTCAAATGTGTTGAAAGGGGTCATGGGGACTTCCTATGGGTCCTAACATGTGATAAGCTATACTAGGACCCCTAGGAAGTCCCCATGACCCCTTTCGACACATTTGAATGCTCAAGTGTTTCCTAATGAGTCGTAGGACCCCTTAGGACACACTTGAGCATTCAAATGCATTGAAAGGGGTCATGGGGATTTCCTATGGGTCTTAACATGTAATAAGGTGTAGTAGGACCTGTAGGAAGTCCCCATGACCATTTTTGACACATTTAAATTCTCACCTGTGTCCTAAAGAGTCGCAGGACCCCTTAGGACACACTTGAGCATTCAAATATGTTAAAAGGGGTCATGGGGACTTCTTAGGGGTCCTAACGCATAATAAGGCATACTAGGACCCCTAGAAAGTCCCCATGACCCCTTTTGACATATTTGAATGCTCAAGTGTGTCCTAAAGAGTCATAGGACCACTTAGGAAACACTTGACAATTCCAATGTGTCGAAAGGGGTCATGGGGACTTCCCAGGGTCCTAACACGTAGGACCCCTAGGAAGTCCCCATGACCGCTTTCAACACATTTGAATGCTCAAGTGTGTCCTAAAGAGTCATAAGACACCTTAGGACACACTTGAGCATTCAAATGTGTCAAAAGGGGTCATGGGGACTTCCTAGGGGTCCTAACGCGTGATAAGGTGTACTAGGACCCCTAGGAAGTCCCCATGACCCCTTTCAACACATTTGAATGCTCAAGTGTTTCCTAACGAGTCGTAGGACCCCTTATGCCACACTTGAGCATTCAAATGTCTTGAAAGGTGTCATGACAACTTCTTAGGAGTCATAACGCGTGATAAGGCAGGGTAGGACCCTTAGGAAGTCCCCATGACCCTTTTGGACACATTTGAATGCTCGCATGTGTCCTAAAGAGTTGTAGGACCCCTTAGGACACATTTGAGCATTCAAATGTGTCGAAAGGGGTCATGGGGACTTCCTAGGGGTCCTAACGCATGATAAGGCATACTAGGACCGCTAGAAAGTCCCCATGACCCCTTTCGACACATTTGAATGCTCAAGTGTGTCCTAACGAGTTGTAGGACCCCTTATGATACACTTGAGCATTCAAATGTGTTGAAAAGGGTCATGGGGACTTCCTAGGGGTCCTAAAGCATGATAAGGCATACTAAGACCCCTAGGAAGTCCCCATGACCCCTTTCAAACACATTTGAATGCTCAAGTGTGCCCTAATGAGTCGTAGGACCCCTGGAAACACTTGAGCATTCAAATATGTCGAAAGGGGTCATGGGGACTTCGTAGGGGTCCTAACACGTGATAATGCGTACTAGGACCCCTTGGAAGTCCCCATGACCCCTTTTGACACATTTAAATGCTCAAGTGTATCAGAGGGGGTCGTAGGACCCCTTAGGACACACTTGAGCATTCAAATGTGTCCATAGGGGTCATGGGGGCTTCCTAGGGGTCCTAACACATGATAAAGCATACTAAGGCCCCTAGGAAGTTCCCATGACCTTTTTGACACATTTGAATTCTCAAGTGTGTCAGAAGGGGTCATAGGACCCCTTCGGACACACTTAAATAGTCCAATGTGTCCATAGGGGTCATAAGGGCTTCTTATGGGTCCTAGTACACCTTATCATGCGTTAGGACCCCTAGAAGGTCCCCATGACCCCTTTTGACACATTCGAATGCTCAACTGTGTCAGAAGGGATCATAGGACCCCTTAGGACACACTTGAGCATTCCAAAGTGTCTATAGGGGTCACGGGGCCTTCCTAGGGGTCCTAACACATGATAAGGCATACTAGGACCCCTAAGAAGTCTCCATGACCTCGTTCGACACATTAGAATGCTCAAGTGTGTCCTAAAGTGTAGTAGAACCCCTTAGGACACACTTGAGCATTCAAATGTGTCAAAAGGGGTCATGGGGACTTCCTAGGGGTCGTAACACATGATAAGGTATAGTAGGACCCCTAGGAAGTTGCCATGACTCCTTTCAACACATTTGAATGCTCAAGTGTGTCCTAAAGAGTCATAGGACCCCTTAGGACACACTTGAGCATTGAAATGTGTTAAAAATGGTCATGGGGACTTTCTAGGGGTCCTAACACATGATAAGGCATACTAAGACCCCTAAGAAGTCCCCATGACCCCTTTCGACACATTAGAATTCTCAAGTGTGTCCTAAAGAGTTGTAGGACCCCTTAGGACATACTTGAGCATTCAAATGTGTCGCAAGGGGTCATGGGGAGTTCTTTGGGGTCCTAACACATGATAAGGCATAATAGGACCCCTAAGAAGTCCCCATGACCCCTTTCAACACATTTGAATGCTCAAGTGTGTCCTAATGAGTCGTAGGACCTCTTAGGACACACTTAAGCATTCAAATGTGTTGAAAGGGGTCATGGGACTTCCTAGGGGTCCTAGGATGGGATAAGGCATAGTAGGACCCCTAGGAAGTCCCCATGACCTCTTTTGGCACATTTGAATGCTCAAGTGTGTCAGAAGGGTTCATAGGACCCCTTAGTACACACTTGAGCATTCCAATGTGTCCATAGGGGTCACGAGGGCTTCCTAGGGGTCCTAATGTGTGATAACGCATACTAGGACCCATAGGAAGTCCCCATGACCCCTTTCGACACATTGGAATGGTCAAGTGTTTCTTAAAGAGTCATAGGACCTCCTAGGACACACTTGTGCATTCAAATGTGTTGAAAGGGGTCATGGGGACTTTCTATGGGTCCTAACGCATGATAACATGTAGTAGGACCCCTAGGAAGTCCCCATGAGCCCTTTTGACACATTTGAATGCTTGTGTTAGAAGGGGTCGTAGGACCCCTTAGGACACACTTGAGCATTCCAATGTGTCCATAGAGGTCACGGGGGCTTCCTAAAGGTCCTAATGCATGATAAGGTGTACTAGGACCCCTAGGAAGTCCCCATGACCCCTTTCAACACATTTGAATGCTCAAGTGTGTTAGAAGCAGTTGTAGGACCCCTTAGGAAATAGTTGAGCATTCCAATGTGTCCATAGGGGTCATGGGGACTTCCTAGGGGTCCTAACACATGATATGGTATACTAGTGTTAGGAATAAGGTGTCTCAACTTTGGATAATTCCTATTCTTATTATTTGTTTTGTAAATGTATTTTTTGCAAATAATGTAATTAAGTGTGAGTGTACATGTCTAGTTGGCATGTTGATGTGTCACTCCACTTGATGTGTTAGCAGCTTGTGCATAAGGAGATCATGACTGAAATGGTCATGATGGATTCCTATGATGCGTAAGAACTATTTAAGGAATGTGCTATGATAGGTGTAAGAGCATCTTATGACTTGGGCCTATTTGGGTGCCCAAGAAGAAGTGGTTGGTGTGTGTAAGAGAATATGCCAAAATTAGGTTGGTATGATAGATTCTCTTACACTTCTCTTGTGACCGTTATTTTTGGCAGATTCTATGACAAGCTGTCATAGTCTATTCTAGGGATGGATGCCTATTCTTGGGATTGCATGTAACAACTGTGTACATGTGGCTTTGTGCATGGGTCTTGGTGGTTGTGCCTATTTTTGGGTCTAGAGGAGTCTATATATATGATGTTGCTCCTATGGGAGAGATATAACAAAAGTTTAAGTCTTGTTGGCTTTGTCTCTCATTTCTTGAAAGAACTTGCATTGCAAGTGTATTGTAATCTTTGTGTTGAAGATAATACATTGTGCAGGTTTTGGAGTGCTGGGGTTTTTTACCGAAAGGTTTTCCCTAGGGTATATCATTATGTCATTCTCTATTTTTTCTGTATGTATGGTATGTGGTTGCAATATCTTTGTTAAATTAGTTAATGAATCTAAAATTGTAAGAATTTATAAGAATTTTCACAATACTCTCCTATAGAGATTAGCGTAGGAAGCTGTTTCCGTACCTGAGTTTCCTTACAAGTGGTATCAGAGCTTGATCAACTTTTGATCCTAGTTGTTGGGTAGGGTTTTTTGAGCTGATCTCAAGTTTGAGTGGGAGTTTTTTGCAGAGCATTCTGAATCTTATTTGTAGATTGAGATGGCAAGTTCATCATATGGAAGAATGGAGGTGGAGAAATTTAATGGCACTAATTTCGAGTTGTGGAAACTCAAGATGGAAGACATGTTGGAAGATCATGACCTATGGGAAGTGACTTCAAGTGCTACAAGACCAGCAACTATAGCTCAAGTAGATTGGGATATCAAAGACCGTAAAGCTAAGGGTCTCATAAGACTCTATTTAACCGATGCAGTTCTTCTAAATGTTCTATGAGAAAACCGCAAATAGTTTGTGGGAAAGACTTGCGGCCGTGTATCAGGCCAAATCTCTAGTGAACAAGTTGTTCCTAAGGAAGAAGTTGTACTCTCTGTGAATGGAGGAAGGTGGATCCTTAATGGATCATTTAAATGCATTTAATCTGCCGGCTACATAATTGACATCAGCTGGTGTCAAGTTAGAGGAGGAGGATCATTGCTACACACTTTTGTGTTCTTTACCAGATTCATGGGACCATCTTGTGATGGCTCTTGGAAGAACTTTAGTCACCTTCAAAATGGATGATGTGGTGTCTTCACTACTATCAGAGGAGATGCGGAGAAAGGCTTCCATTTCAGAAAAAGATCAAGCCCTTGCTGTTCGTGAGAGATCCACTGAAAGAGGGAAGAAAAATGACAATAAGTCTGACAATAAGGGTAGATCCAAATCTTGTGGGAAGTTAAAGACTTCCAATAAGTCTAAGGCAAACTGTTGGAACTATGATAAATCTGGGCACTTTCGTAAAGACTGCAAAGAGCCGAAGAAGAAGAATAAAGGTTCAGATTTAGCTTCAGAAAGATCTCAAGAAGATGATGATGCATTCATCACAGCTTTGGCAACCCATGCATTTGATGATGTGTGGTTGGTTGACTCGGGTGCATCTTTTCACATGACCTCTCATCGAAATTGGTTCTCAAAATATGAAGAGTTCGATGGTGGAAAGGTGTACTTGGGTGATGATTCTCACCTAAAGATAGTTGGATGTGGAAGGATCACTATCAAATTTCTTGATGGACGAGTAAAGGGAATCAACGAAGTTATGCACATTCCAAGTTTGGCATGAAACCTATTATCTGTAAGTATGCTGAATGATGTAGGTGTGCAAGTTGTTTTTTTGAAAGAAGGATGCAAGATGATGAGAGGATCGATAGTGCTTGCAAGTGGTACTAGGAGAGGTACCTTATTTCAGCTAGGTGCATGTATTCCTCTATGTAATAGTTCTTCATCCTCACCATCTGAACAAGCAGTGAAGAAATTTGTGGCTATTGGTTCCGATGGTAGTGCAAACACTTTGGAAGGTAAGCTTCCTGCAGAAAAGACAATGTTGTGGCATATGAGATTTGGCCACATTGGTGAAAAGGGTCTCACAACCCTAAAAAATAAAAATCTCGTTGAGGGGTTAAATGATTGCAATCTCGAGTTCAACTTCTGCGAACACTGTGTCTATGGTAAACAAAATCATGTTCAGTTTTACTTTAGTTCTCACAAATCTTCTGATGTTTTGGATCTTATTCATTCTAATGTATTTGGTCCTGTAAAAGTTCCTTCAATCTCCAAGTCTATATTTTTTATATCTTTCATAGATGATTATAGTAGAAGGACATGGATTTATTTCCTTAAAAGTAAGACACAAGTCTTTAGTCGGTTCAAGGAATTTAAAGCTCTTGTAGAGAATCAGACTAGTAACAAGATTAAGTGTGTGAGAACTGACAATGGTGGTGAGTTTTGCTCAGCAGAGTTTGAACAGTTCTATAAAGAACAAGGTATCGAGAGGCATAAGACAACTCCTTATACCCCATAGCAAAATGGAGTTGTAGAGAGAATGAACAGGGCACTGATGGAGAAGGCTAGGAGTATGCTTAGTGGAGCTGGTTTAGAACAAAGGTTTTGGGCCAAAGCTGTGGCCACTGCTTGCTATCTGGTTAATAGATCTCCTACATCAGCCCTTGTTGGTAAGACACCCATGGAGGTGTGGTCTAGTAAGAAGCCTTCAATTAGACATCTTCATGTTTTTGGTTGTGAAGCTTATGCACATGTTCCAAAGGAGAAAATATCTAAGTTGAAAAACAAAGCTATTAAATGTATTTTCATTGGATACAGTGCTGGTGTGAAAGGATACAAGCTTTGGGATCCTGTGACTAGTAAGGTGTTGTATAGTAGAAATGTTATTTTTAGAGAGCTAACATCTTCTCCTATTGTGCTACAACCAGATGAAAAATAAAAGGAAAAAGATGTTGTTCAGTTGCCTCCTACCCCTGAGAAGACTGAACAGAGAGACCATGTTGGGCCTAATGATGAGGAGAGCTCTAGCAGCTCTAATAGTTCAGAAGAAGAGGAAGAACAACCTCAACTGCAGCCCTTGAGGAGATCCGCAAGAGAAAGAAAGCAACTAGAAAGGTTTGGTTATTCTATGTTAGATTCCAGTTGTGCCTTTGCTTTGATTACTAACACTGATGAGCCTAGATCTGTGAAAGAGGCTTTGGGCATGGAAGATGCAGGTTCTTGGATTGAGGCTATGGATGATGAGATGGCTTCATTGGAGAAAAACAAAACTTGGGACCTTGTACCTTTGCCTAAAGGGAGAAAATTTGTTGGCTGTAAATGGGTGTTCAAGAAGAAATTATGTGCAGATGGTAGTGTTGAAAGGTATAAAGCTAGATTGGTTGCAAAGGGGTATTCACAGGTAGAGGGAATAGATTATGGTGAAATATTCTCTCCTATTGCAAAGTTGACATCCATTAGATTTCTATTATCTCTTGCTACATCATATGATTTAGAGATAGAACAGATGGATGTGAAGATAGCTTTCCTTCATGGTGATTTGGAGGAAGAGATTTATATGTCACAACCTGAGCACTACATTGTTAAAGGTAAAGAATCCTTAGTTTGCAGATTAAAGAAATCTCTATATGGTTTGAAGCAATCTCCTAGGATGTGGTACCTTAAGTTTGATGCCTTTGTGTTGTCAATTGGATTTGTAAGATCAAAATCAGATCATTGTGTTTATTTTAGAGTTGAAAATGATCGCCTTCTTATTGTTGCATTATATGTTGATGATATGTTGCTGTTTGGGAAGGGTAAGGGTATGATTTCTGATTTTAAATCTCAGTTGTCAGCACAGTTTGAGATGAAAGATCTTGGGGCAGCTAGGTACATCTTGGGTATGGAAATCGGTAGAGACAGGTCTAACAAAAAACTTTGGTTGAGTCAGAGTAAGTATGTGAAGTCTGTGTTGGACAAGTTTAGCATGGTAGATTGTAGACCACTATGTGTTCCTATTTCTGTGGGAACAAAGTTATCTATAGATGATTGTCCAAAATCTCCTAGTGAGGTGAAGGACATGAGTAGAGAACCTTATGCTAGTGCAGTTGGCAGTCTTATGTATGCTATGGTCTATACTAGACCAGACATTGCCCAAGCAGTGGGAGTCCTGAGTCAGTTTATGGCTAATCCTGGATGGGTACATTGGGATGTAGTTAAGCGAGTATTCAGATATTTGAGGGGTACATCAGATTACTCCATATGTTATCATGGTAACTCTTCTGGATCTCTACATTCAGTTTGTATTTGTAGGTTTGTGGATTCAGATTGGGCAGGTGATATTGACAGCAGGAGATCCACCAGTGCTTATGTGTTCACTATGTTTGGTGGTGCCATCAGTTGGATGAGTAAGCGACAACCTGTGGTTGCTTTGTCCACTACAGAAGCTGAGTACATGGCTGCTACTCATGCTTGTAAAGAAGCCATTTGGCTTAGAAGATTGTGTTCTGATGTTGGTGTTGATGCAGAATAGATTACTATTTGGTGTGACAGTCAGAGCGCTATTTGCCTTGCAAAGAATCCAACTTTCCATGCCAGAACGAAGCACATTGATGTGCAGTTTCACTTTGTGAGAGATATGGTGGAAGATGGAAAGGTAAATTTGGAGAAGGTAGATACTGTGAAGAATGTTGCAGATGCATTAACGAAACCAGTGGGCATTGAGAAGTTTAGATGGTGTTCGGAGTCTATGGGCCTTTTGGCCTATAGCAATTAAAGTTCCTGTTATGTTCCTGTTGCTCTTACAAGGTGTTCGACAAGTGGGAGAATGTTAGGAATAAGGTGTCTCAACCTTGGATAATTCCTATTCTTATTATTTGTTTTGTAAATGTATTTTTTGCAAATAATGTAATTAAGTGTGAGTGTACATGTCTAGTTGGCATGTTGATGTGTCACTCCACTTGATGTGTCAGCACCTTGTGCGTAAGGAGATCATGACTGAAATGGTCATGATGGATTCCTATGATGCGTAAGAACTATTTAAGGAATGTGCTATGATAGGTGTAAGAGCATCTTATGACTTGGGCCTATTTGGGTGCCCAAGAAGAAGTGGTTGGTGTGTGTAAGAGAATATGCCAAAATTAGGTTGGTATGACACATTCTCTTACACTTCTCTTGTGACCATTATTTTTGGTGGATTCTATGACAAGCTGTCATAGTCTATTCTAGGGATGGATGCCTATTCTTGGGATTGCATGTAACAACTATGTACATGTGGCTTTGTGCATGGGTCTTGGTGGTTGTGCCTATTTTTGGGTTCAGAGGAGTCTATATATATGATGCTACTCCTATGGGAGAGATATAATAGAAGTTTAAGTCTTGTTGGCTTTGTCTCTCATTTCCTGAAAGAACTTGCATTGCAAGTGTATTGTAATCTTTGTGTTGAAGATAATACATTGTGCAGGTTTTGGAGTGCTGGGGTTTTTACTGAAAGGTTTTCCCTAGGGTATATCATTGTGTCATTCTCTATTTTTTCTATATGTATGGTATGTGGTTGCAATATCTTTGTTAAAGTAGTTAACAAATCTGAAATTGTAAGGATTTATAAGAATTTGCACAATACTCTCCTATAGAGATTAGCGTAGGAAGCTATTTTCGCACCTGAGTTTCCTTACAACTAGGACCCCTAGGAAATCTCCATGACCCCTTTCGACACATTTGAATGCTCAAGTGTGTTCGGAGGGGTCGTAGGACCCCTTGGGACACATTTGATCATTCCAATGTGTCCATAGGGGTCATGAGGATTTCCTAGGGGTCCTAACGCATGATAAAATTTGTATAAAAAGACATCCTACAGGAAAAAATGAAAAGTTTTCAAGAGAATATCCACCATTCACATACAAAAACATCATACAAGAAAAATGAGAAAAATTTAATAGCTAAAAGGTAAAATTTATCATTAAGACTAGCAATACTAAGGTCATACCCACTGTCAAGTCTTGGCCTATGACGTGCAAAATGAGAAAAGCAAGTGAAATGAAAGGGAAGTATGGATCAAATAGAAAAGTGCATCAAATCAAATCAATATGATAATTAATGCATAAAATAATGTTATGAACAAAGATATTTGTATATTAATGGGAAAGAGTGGGAAGAGCTTCTTGGACCCATGATAGAAGTTACCGTTAAGGAGGAAGAGCTTGGAAGGGGAAAGTGGCAAAGGAAATAAGTAAGCTATGCATGTGAGCCTATGTTAGATGATGATGATGAGTACTCACCATCTGCTAGTAGCTCAAGTAGTGATAGAAGCTCTTCAGTGCACATGTACACTGACACAAAAAATTGAGATAGAGAAGTAACAAGTGTTGTGGAATTATCCACAAAGCAATGTGAAATGAAGCCTCAAATTGGTTCATTAGTAGGAAAAGAATTTGGTCATGCACTTCATTCTAGCACCACAAATATTTCTATTAGAAATTCCTATTTGTCAATGGCTTTGTATTTATAGGAATTGGGAAACCAGGTTACTCATGTTGGGCATTGTCCTCAAATGTAAGTTCATTGCCACCTTTGGCTAGGCAGTCTCACTCCTCATTTTAAAACAAAGGGCAGCCATCTATGGTCCAAGGTTTTAATTCACCTAACAAGTGGAGAGGTTCTCAAGGTACTGATCTCTTTCATAGAAAAGTTCCAGATTCATCTCAAGGTTCTTGTTTAGGTGACCAACTCCTTCAAGGTTCACAAATAGACCCATTGATTTCCTAAATCTGTAAAAGGGTAGATGCAATTTTGGAAAGAGTATCCCAATTGAAAAGAAATGGAAATTCCAATGACCATAGTGTTATACAATGGGTGTATCTCCTCCACTAACAAATATAACTGCTTCCAGAGACTTGAGTTTAAATGGAGACTGTATGTTCCCAAATATGCCCCAGTCGAGTAGATGAACCAAATGTTGCTCTCTCTCTCTCTCTCACACACACACACACACACATAGATCTAGAGCCTTCACCTCCACTTTTTAATGTATATTTAAATGTTTCATATACCTTTTTGTGGATAATGTACCTTAAATGTTCTTACATCAATTTTTATGCCATTGTTAGTTTCTAGAACAAATGATGAGCGTACGATGGTTCTACACCTATGTGAAATTTCTTTTCAAGAGTTAAAAAATCAATTGATTATATTCAATCGAGGGGAAGTCCATTGACATGATCTACTTATTCAGTATAGTCAGACCACCGAAATTACAAGGAATCTGTAGAAAAATCCTTTGTTGGATACTTTCAAGAGGATTTGGGTTGAAACCGTCTGTCCTCAAATCAACTATGCAGGTATTTTTTTGAAATCATTTTGTATATCAAATAATATAATACATACTAATATAAAAATTTATATTATAATATTAATGCTATGCTATTATTATTTAATATTAATATTTAAAATGAAATTAATATTAACATAACAAAAATATAATTTAATATGAAACTTGAATTAATATTAACATAAAAATAATACAACTTAGTATAACACAATTACTATTACTATGAAAAAAATACATTTATTATCAAACTTGAATTTGGGAAAAGTGGGGCAATTCAAATTTGAAATTTCAAAATAGGCGGGCTTTTTTGGATATCTGATATTATCGAATATCTGACAATATCAGATATCCGATTAGGCTTGGTATTTTCTTAGGCATTACCAAACATGGGTGGTCAACCCTTTAGGCATGTTTCAAGAGATAGTTCTTGATACCGAGACTTCAACCATGTAGCTAATGACTATTTTTTCACCCAAAATTAATGAAATGAAAAGAGTTTCTTAAAGACATTATCAGCTTGCCATCGATATAATTGCTGTCAAATTTTGAGTTTTGTAAGTAATTATTACTTATATTTTAATTAAGTTATCTTTAAAGTCGTAATTGACATACTGATTGAAAAACAACTATAACTTTCAAACCGTTTAACCTTTTTGAAATTTGAAACATGCGTCACATTCCATGCTTCGGCTACAATAAGAAAAAAAAAGTTTTGAATTTGGTAAAATTTTGAATTAGTTAAGGTGTTTAGACACGACAGTTTTTTTATTCTGAAAAATTTGTAGCAAAGAATTCATAATTAATTATTTACTTGACCAAAAATTACAAACAAATATGCATCACATCTGGGCATGAGTCTACTACTTATATCTAGAATCTTGGGAAAATATATCATCATTTGATTGTGATTAAGGTGGTCAGACATACACATACTCCTTATCTTTTCTCTAAAATTTTCGTAGTACTGCATTGAAATCTAAAATTTTGAACAATTAGACAAAAAAAATTTCAAACAAGGGCTAGTAGTTTAGAAACTACATTCAATTTCCTACAGATTCTACTCTTACAACTTTTTCACGTAAGGTTCATAAGATGTTCAACTTTTTACGTCAATTTGACTAACCCTGATTTTCTAATTTTTCATTGCCACTTAAGGCCATAGTTTGGTATACCATGATCCTGCACATACCCTTTGTATAACTAATGCAATACATATTTTTCTTCATTTTCCTCTGATAGAGACATTTTGGCTTTGACCATCCCTATTCCTTCATGAATTGTTAATGATTTACCATTGGATGGTGTGAATATTAATGAGGGTCTTACCTGAGATCTAGGAGATAAAGGTAAATCCGTCATGGACATTGACGAGTTATTTTAATACTCTCCCATTCCCGTGTCTTGGATATTCAAATTCTTTGTAAAGCTTTGTAAGACCATCTCCTTGGAAGTTTCAACTACTTTCGAGCTTTCTTTTTTGTGGAATCATGTTGTCCACTTGTTTTAGATTATTGAAAGGATAAGTTGTATCAGTTGGAATTGTTACTTCTACTCCATTATAAGGGTTTTTATGCGCTGATGGTATGTAGAAGGCACTGCTTGCATTGTATGAATCCATGGCCTTCCAAGAAGAATATTATAAGCAAGTGGTAAATCAATAACTTGACATACACCATCTCTTTCTAAGGGTCCCACTCTGATAGGTAAAACCAATAATCCTTTGGAAGAACTTTACTCTTCATCATAGGATTTGATTGTGATCTTCCCTCTTGGGTCAAAAGTATGTTCTACAAATCCTAATTGTTTCACAATATTAAATGTGCATATGTTAAAACCAGTGCCTCCATCTATCAAGACATACTTAACTCAATGTTTATGAATTAATACTTCTATATGTAAGGGCTGATTATATGGATGATTCAAGAATTTTTCATCATCTTCAAAAAAAGATAAATAGTGTGGGGAATTCAAATGACGTACCATAACTTGGAATATGTCCACATATAGGTCTTTTATAACATTGGTCATAAGTAAGGCTTGATCAAGAATCTCTCTATGAACCATATAAATCTTTAGCAATTCGAAAATAGAAATTTGAAAAGGGGTACATTGTAGATGATCTACCAAGTTATAGTTTGTTGTTTAAGATGATGCCAGTTGTTTGGATATTGGTTTTGAAGTGGAAGTTCCTTTAAGTGTAAGTTTAGCTTGACTCCTCATCATGATATTAGAAGATTCTAATTTGTCTTGTACTCCTTTAAGAGTGATCATATTGATAGTTTTTTCTCATGGTTCCAACATATTGATCACATTATCGTTGTCGGTATACATATAGTTGATCTTGTTGCCTTTTTTGTTGGATGATTCACCTTTCTCATAGTTAGGAAATTATTGTTGAAATAATTTATGATCATTTTTAGCATGATGTCCATCCACTTTTACCTTACCATCTTCAATTAAATCTTGAATAACATGTCTCAACTTCATACAATTATTGGTTTTATGTCCTTTATTCTGATGGAAATCACAATAGTCATCACCATTCCACCACTTTGGTTTCACTTAAGGTTCTTATGATTTTAATTCTGGAAGTGTGATGATTTTATTGTCCAATAGTGATTTCAAGACCACTTCAAACGTATCTCCTAATGGGGTAAAAGTATGTTTAGGTTTAGATAACCAAGGCTCATTTTGATCGTTGGATCTATTATTCTTATAAGCTATAGGAGTTGTCATTGTTTCATTATTAGAACCTTTGTTTTTTTGTAGACTTGTGTAAGATTGAATACTTCTAGTTTTGACTTCATGTTAGGAGTATCCACAACTCCATCATTTACCACATTCTTTTTATTGTTCCAACCTTTATATTTCTCTTCTCTATTTTTCAGATTATACTTATCTTTGTCATTTTTTTAGATAGTAATTACCCCCCTTTTGACCATGATCTCCTCAATTTTAATTGCACTTTCGATCATCATATCAAATATTGGAGGACCTTGAAGTTGTATGGAGTAATCTAAGTCTTGAATTAAGTTATTAAAAAAGATATCCATATTTTCATTATCAGGTAAGCCTCTTGGATATATTGCAAATATCCTCCTCCATCTCTCTATAAATGACAAGAAAGATTCTCCACTTCTCTATTTTTTGTTACACAAATCAAGCATGGCTATTGCATGTTGTATGTTATAAGAGTATTGTTGAATAAACTTTGTAACTTTCTATTCAAATTTTTTAATTCCCATAGGTAACTTTGAGAACCATTCTATCACTAGTCCTCCCAGCTCCTAAGAAATAACCTCATCAAGTAGGTTTGTTCGTGCATAAACTCCATACTTGAAGTACAAAATTCTCTCACATGGTCTTGAGGATATGAATTTCCATTATATTTTTCATACTTGGGTATTTCAACATTAGGAGGAAATAGAACCATGTACAAGTCTTTATCAAATGGAAAAGGACATATGTGCTCCAACAAGTATTATTTCGAGGGTTTGTCCTTTTCTTTATTTAGCTCTTTCAATTCAATTTTCATAAAAAGCAATGTCCTAATCAATAAGGATATAGGTGTCTTAACTTCTCTTTGTTTTAATTGACTTACATCAAAATATTTAGGTATCTTGAATCCCAAGGATTCCAAGTCTAAGAAATATTTTCTTTGTTCTCTTCTAAGGTTCTTTCAAGTAGTTTTGGAACCTCTTACTCCTTTGGCATTTTTGATAATCTTCTTCCATTTTTTCTCCATCGCTATCAAAGTTATAATGACATATGTGATTATCTAATTTCCTTGGTTTGATCTATTCTCTCAATCCTCTTGATCATCTCAGTTATTATTTCATTCCTCCTAGTCATAGTTAAGATTCAACATGATGGTGGTATTAGGAATTGTTGTGTGAGTAGTATTTTGAGTAGGCATATCTGTTCCAAATAAAGGCTTCTTCCTTGAAGTTTATCCTTGTTAAAAGGCAATTAATCTTGGGATCTCTTTTGATATTCTATTAAAAGGAGTTTGTTTTAGATTCCAAGCTTTGTGTCTGGCATTAACCATGAAAGCATGAAAGGATAATTTTCAAAGCATCCCAATACATCAAAAGGTTTGATAAAGTCCAAGTGTGTTTGTCTAAATGATTTCAATTATGAGTTAGATAAGGTAATATGATTGATAATTTCCATTGTTAGAGGGTTAGAGTGCCTTGATGTTGAGATGGGAACCAAAGAGGATTGAAAGTGATAAGACAACATGACTTGACAAGGATTGATTGAAAACCAAGTAAGTATGCATGATACACTTATACTGATAAAAACTTCTAGGTTGACTAACTGTAATGACTAAATCTGATAGAGGAACCAAAAAGGTATCCAAAACTAAAAAACTTAAGATTTTGGCATGTACATAACTATTGATTGTCTCGTATATGACTCACAACAAATGACTCTCTAATTTCACCAAATGCGACTCAAGATAGAAAATATGTGACTCAATAACTAAATATGACTTTGGATTAATAGAATGTGACCCATTTTCCCAAATGCGACTTTAGAAAAACAAAATGTGACTCCATTACAAGATATGACTTTTTGTTGATAGCATGCAACTCAAAAAGACACGATGCGACTCTTTGACTTAGCCAAGGTTCTTCCATTGTTAAAATTTAGTTATTTTTTATGTCTTTTATTTATTTCTAGATAGTTTTGAGGTGTTCAATGGGTTTTCTAGTAAATTATTAATGATAAAATACATCAAGCCCATATGATTGATGGAATTGAAGCACTCACTAACCTGATAGGAATTGGCAATAGATTGAAAATATTTTCTCATAGACTTAGGTGCACTCTTGAGAGATAATCAAAATACAACCATTGAATACTACACAATCGCTACTACATTTGGGGCCAAATTTTGACAGAAGTTTCTGATGGGTAACTTTTTATTACGAATTTGTTTTTTTTTTGTAATAAGCCCCAATGATGTTGGTATTCTGACGGGTGTTTAATTGACCATCATAATTTTGATAGATTCAGGGTATACATAAAATAAAAAGTGAAATAGCCTCATCATTTTTATTTCAATTGGATAGAGAAGGAGCGGGATAAAAGGAGTGAAAGCTGAGCATGGGAGAAGGTATGTGATTTCTTCATCTTTCAAACCCTTAGCATCATATTTGAATGCATTTCATTTTATTTTATCATGAATGTTCTCTGAAATGACCACATTCTACTAGTGTCATGCCCTAGCTAGTGCTTTATCTCTATTATTTGATGTTATTGGTGCTTGTGCTCAAGGATATCGATTCATTGTATTCAAATTTTTGGATTCATGTTTGTTGATATTACTAGCATATATGTTTAATGATGCCATTATATACTGCTGTCACTGAAATGACCCCATTCTACTGGTGTCATGCCCTAGCTCATGCTTTAACTCTATTATTTGATGTTATTGGTGCTTGTGCTCAAGGATATACATTTTTTAGAAAATGTTGACTGTGGTTATCAAATGGACAGCCCGTGAGCTTCTAGCTAGGCACCATTTGTATTGATAGCTTAGGGCATCAAATGTATTGTATCATTGATAGTTGAGACTTTGTTAAAAGGAAATAGGACAAAGAATGATTTTTATTTAGTTTCTCTATTTTGATCCCTAAGTGGCTTACAACCCTAGAGAAGTATATGTAGATTTATGGATCTAGTTGCAGGATACATAGTAGTCGATAATTCACAAGAAATCCATGCATCCAATTTGAATAGAAATTAATACAAAGAACTAGGGTCCTCCAATGGCCCAATCATCTGGACCTTGACTGTCCCCTCAACTAGTGACCCTTCAAAACTGGGTTATCATGCAATCAGTGAGTCATCCTTCATTCTCCTAGTCTGCCCTACATCCAAACATATTGGAAATACACAATACAATGATAACAAGTCTTTCATAATCCCCCTTCCCCCAAGAAACACTATCAACCATCCCTTCCACATAGCATTTCACTATTTTATGAGTGGATTGTGCAGGAACAATTAACGTTAAACAAGGAGCAAACTCCTTAACACATCTTGGAAACCATTGAATTAAATAATAAATGAAACCTAACACCAACACTATTCCTTTCATAGTTGCAAGATACATAACAGTCGATAATTCACAAGAAATCCATGCATCAAATTTTTATAAGGATATCCTACTAATCAATAGGAATTTTCTTGATATGACCAATGATTATGCATTTTGATGGCAGTGTGCTAGTTCAAAAGGATACTATAAATCTGAAACAATTTTTTCTAATTTTCTCAAACTATAAATGTGGTTAAAGGGAAAATATCATGTGGAAAACCCACAAACCAAGCTAGCAAATGATTGCACATCAAATTATTCCTATATTCATTCAAGTATTGCTATGCTTCAGCTACCTGACCTTTGAGCTTCATTTAGAGGAATGTGTAGCTTTAAGATAGAGTTACTTCTTGGGCCTTATAATAGGGTGGAATATGATCAAGATTTTTTTAGGTTGTATCTTTGTTAGTGCCATTGTTAGGTTCTTATGGTTCATGGTTTGAATCTATTATGGTTGTGTAAGAAATTTGTAGATGCTTTTTCTAACATAATTATTGGACACCATGATTGGAACAATTGGTTGTTGGCTATTGTACACATGAATCATAACTATCAATGGTTCTTTGTGTTCAAGAATTCGTTGATCAATCTTTGAGATTTATTGTCCCAGCTTTAAAAGAGTGATAAAAGATATAGTGAGTGCTATATTTTCCAAGTGTTTTGTGGGTGCCATTATCTTCTAAGAGTAATTGCTAGAACCAAATTATGTTCTTTGCCTCTACTAAATATTGCAGACACAATCATCTTCTTGGTGAAGGGTTGCTTCCATCCCCATGAGGCACTATTGCATGGTTTCCATTCCCTTGTAGTATAGTGAACCTAATTTAATACAAGTGTGCACTATTTTGGGATCCATAATTTATGGCCCCTGCACTATGGTTGTTAGCCTAAGATAGGCCTACCTTTGCATATAATAAGAGGCCAACATGAAACAAACATCTAGAAGTTAGGGGGTTGTTCCCTGTCCATAATTTATTATTTAAGTGCTAAGTGATGATGGATATATCATGTAATTCATACCTAGTGTGTCTCTTTCTTTCTCTCCACATTTCACATTAGGATTATATGCTATAAAATACCAATGAAATCAACTATTGGTCAAATCTAATCAAAATTGCAGTATAAAGATTAAAATAGATCTTGAAGAAATATGGAAACCATTTTTGATAGATATTGTTCAAACAAAGAGAATACTCTGAAGAGGAAATGCTTCAATGTGGAACAATTGAAGGACAATATTTTACTTTTATATGCACATCTGTAGTGTTTTTGATATATTTCTGAGATAACAAAACCATACAAAGAATAGCATATAGAAGAACGTAAAGAATAATGATCATATTTTGAGATATTGTGGAAACTTAAAGGAAAGAATGCTTGGTGAGGTTATCATGCAATCAGTGAGTGATCCTTCATTCCCCCCTCTTCCAGTGACCCTTCAAAACTAGGTTATCATGCAATTAGTGAGTGATCCTTCATTCTCCCGGTCTACCCTACAACCAAACATATTGGAAATACACAATACAATGATAACAAGTATTTCACAATCCCCCTTCCCTCAAGGAATGCTATCAACAAGTGATCCTTCTTCTTATCAACCATATCCAATGTTTCATTGAAGTCACGACCAAGAATGAAGGTCACCTTACCCATACCATTCTTGGATTTTGAAATGTTGTTCCAAACTTCTAAAAATTTTTCTATTGCTTCTTTTTGCTTCTTTAAATACTTCTTCTACCACAATGTCCCCCCACCCCATCTTCTTGATCTTCCTGGATAAAGCGGATGAATCCATACACAATAACCCAAAATGAAGGGTTTTTTATCCTTTAAGGAATCTTAGTCACTGGTAACACATGGACAGTCAAACCTGTAGTCTCCAAAACATTCAATAAGTGAATATGAATGTTTGAAAACTTTCCTCTCAACTTCCCCAACCACTCCTAATTGGTTAGAGGGATATTTCTAGAATCTCCACTATTCCTATCCTTACCAACAATTCTTAAACATACTTTATCTGATATGATAATAACATGCTAAACTGAACCAATGGCATGTTCTTCATGTGGTACAAGGAAGATTTGGCTATCAAATCTTCCTTCGTGCAAGCTGAGCGTGAGAGAAGGTATGTGATTTCTTCATCTTTGATTGGTATCTTTGACGGGTAGTGTCTTTCGAGCCTTTGGCATCATATTTGACTACAAATTTCAAATGCATTTTATTTTATTTGATCATGAATGCTCACTAAAATGACCACATTCTATTGTTGTCGTGCCCTAGCCCGTGCTTTATTTCCATTATTTGATGTTATTGGTGCTTGTGCTCAAGGATATCGATTCACTGTTTTCAAATGTTTGGATTCACGTTTGTTGATATAACAATTCATCATATCAAATAAAGTATGTTTAAGAAGTTTTAGTGTTTAAACACTCAACTAATCCATCTAACTGACTAGGAGTGGTTGGGGAAGTTGAGAGGAAAGTTTTCAAACATTCATATTCACTTATTGAATGCTTTGGAGACTACTGGTTTGACTGTCCATGCGTTAATGTTTAGAAGAGATCAATAAAGTATTTAAAGACATTCTTACATGTTTGGAGAGGTTTAAGAGGCACTTATCATGTATGTACCCTCACAAACAATGGCATAGACTAGTTTTACTAAGTTTCCTTTCTCTATTTTGAGGTTTCCTTTCTCTGCCACAGGGTATAGTCAGAGGGTTCATTGACAAAATGATCCTTTGAATGGTTACTATGAATATGAATGATTTGATATAGCATATTGCTCATTTTACTTGAATTTTGGAATAACTTGTGCAAGGGTGAAAGTAGTTTTGATCATTTTGGTTGTGATTGTTCCTCTACACAGTCAGAAAATGTAACTATCTAATGATTATATGTAATATTGACTGGATTAAATGCTTTATTCTTGGTAGAACTGAATGGAAGGAATAGTGTTGGTGTTAGGTTTCATTTATTATTGAATTCAATGGTTTCCAAGATGTGTTGAGGAGTTTTCTCCTTGTTTAATATTAATTGTTCCTACACAATCCACTCATACAATAGTGAAATGCTATGTGATTGACAATTTCATACAATTGGTCCTTTGGTGTGTATTAAATACAATCCAATCACTTATTGAATGCTTTGGAGACTACTGGTTTGACTATCCATGCATTACCAATGATTGAGATTCATTAAAGGATACAAAACCCTTCATTTTGGGGTTAGTGTGTGTGGATTCAAATGTAGGTTTGATTTGGTTAATGTTTAGAAGAGATCAATAAAGTATTTAAAGACAATCTTACATGTTTGGAGAGGTTTGAGAGGCACTTATCATGACTGTACCCTCACAAACAATGATATAGACTAGTTTTACTAAGTTTTCTTTCTCTATTTTGAGGTTTCCTTTCTCTGCCGCAGGGGTACAGTCAGAGGGTTCATTGAAAAAATGATCCTTTGAATGGTTACTATAAATATGAATGATTTGATATAGCATATTTCTCATTTTACTTGAAGTTTGGAATAGCTTGTACTTGAATTTTGGAATAGCTTGTGCTTGTACTAGAATTCTTGGTAGAAGTGAATGGAAGGAATAGTGTTGGTGTTAGGTTTCATTTATTATTGAATTCAATGGTTTCCAAGATGTGTTGAGGAGTTTGCTCCTTGTTTAATGTTAACTATTCCTGCACAATCCAAGATAGTGAATAACATCAAATAATGGAGATAACCATAATCTAGATTTCAAAATAGTGAATAACATCAAATAATGGAGATAAATTATGGGATAGGGCACGACACGAGTAGATTAAAACTGAACCAATGACATGTTTACAACAAAGAAATAGAATGATAATAATATCCTAAAAATTCTATTTTGTTTAATACACACCAAAGGACCAGTTGTATGAAATTGTCAATCACATAGCATTTCACTGTTGTGTGAGTGGATTGTGCATGAATAGTTAACATTAAACATAGCCAGTGTTCTCTTTACTTTCTCAAATCTCTGCAAGTCAAGAACATTAGAGTTGTATAATACATTGTTAGTATCCTTTTTCCATGGGTCCTAGGTCTTTGGGTCCATGGAAAGGAAATAGATTACAAAATACACTTCAAAACAAAGGAAAAACTTAGCAAATTCAATCTAACTCATTGTAGATGAAGGAACAATCATGCTAATAGTTCCTCTAAGTCTTCCAAAACATTTATTGAACTCCCCTAAAGTCCTATTGGATCCCCAAATTGCTTAATCCAATCAACTTACACCAGGATCATGAGAAACTTCAAAGGATTAAAAATATTACTTAGAACAGTCAAATCATTATGCTTTCAAATCAACTACCTATCGACATATCCCTTGAGAGGGAGAGAAGCCAAACACATAAAGAACATGCACATAAACACAGTAGCTAAAAAAATTAAATGGAATACACCAAGAAGTACCAAATGATGAATGCTTAATTGTTGTAATGGCAAAGCATCAGAACCGTCCATTTCTAGAACTTGATTTTATAGTCTAAATAATTTTTCTATAATCGTAATGATTTTTCTAGAACTTGATTTTCTAGTCTTAATGATTTTTCTATAGTCCTAACGATTTTTCTATAGTACTCTTAATGATTTTTCTAGAACTTGATTTTCTAGTCTTAATGATTTTTCTATAGTCCTAATGATTTTTCTATACTCTTAATGATTTTTCTTTCATCCTAATGTTTGTTGCTCTTGATAAATTAGGCCTTGAATTTGAATTTTTGTTCACTATTTTATTTTAGCTTGATATTTCATTCATTTTTCATATACACAGAGACTACACATGATGATAAAAAAATGAGCTATTTGATTAAGGTTAACTATTCATGATTGTAAATAGTCAATATTTTTTATGGTACTCCTTGGTGTATTTCATTTTAAAATAATCATGTTTATATGGCTATGATAAATGTCCCTTTGTGTTGAGAAAATTAGAGTTGAAAAAATGGTTGCAAACAAATCATCCTTCTTCCACCAACATTCTAGGCAATGTACTTGGTAATGAGTCATTCCATTCAAGAAAGACCATGTCTGACAATATCAATGCAGAACAAAATAAGGAGTATGCAGAATTTAGTGATTGTATCTTCCATTAGAGCCACTTCATATGCACAGGTGATGAACATGCATATTTACCTGAGTGCTATTGGGAGCTTACCCAGCAGCATATACCTTCTATGATCAACTCTTATATGCATAGGTGATGAACATTCAAATTTTCCTAAGCAGTACTTTTAGTAGTCCTCCTACACATGTACTATTATGAAAATCATCACAAGTCCATTTGTTGGAGGGCTACTCAAAGTACACATGTTTGGAGGTCTGAAGGAAACAAGAGAATTTGAAGAGTCACGAGTCTTAAGATTGTACTTAATATAGCCAAGCTTCATTAAATGGTACATTCAAAGATGAAACAAACCATTCTTAAACCAGATTAAACTAGTAAACCAAAGGACATACTGATTATAAGTAAACTAGTAAACCAAAGGACATGCTTTTACTACTAAGTCTCTATTTGTTGGGCATACCGATTATAAGTACTTGACATATATCACAAATTTTGCTAATTAAGGTTGGTGGGATGATTATGCCTATCCTGAAAAATGATTGTCAAATCATTATGCTTTCAAATCAATTACCTATCGACACATCCCTTGCGAAGGAGAGAAGCCAAACACGTAAAGAACATACACATAAACATGACAACTGAAAAAATTAAATGGAATACACCAAGAAGTACCAAATGATGAATGCTCAATTGTTGTAATGACAAAGCAATATCAGAACCGTCCATTTCTAGAACTTGATTTTCCTATAGTCCTAATGATTTTTCTTATTTCTTGTCTGTGCTTGGTGACAAGATTTTGAACATTGCTGACATACTTAAATGGAATACACAATACCAATGATGAATGCTCAATTGTTGTAATGGCAAAGCATCAGAACCGTCCATTTCTAAAATTTGATTTTGTAGTCTTAATTATTTTTCTATAGTCCTAATGATTTTGAAAATTGTTGACAAAGAGTGTTTCTTTTTTTGATTATAGTATAAATGATTTTTCTATAGTCATAATGATTTTTATTATTTCTTGTCTTTTGTCCCTTTTTTATTTCCTATGTCTGTGCTTTGTGACAAGATTTTGTCACCTTCTTTTGATGGTATATTTCATTCAGTCTATGTGGAATACTATTTTGTTCACTATTTTATTTCAGCTTCATATTTCTTTCATTTTTCATATACACAGAGACTACACATGCTGATAAAAAAATGAGCTATTTGATTTAGGTTTACTTTGCATTATTGTAAATGGTTAATATTTCTGATGGTACTCCTTGGTGTATTTCATATAAAAATAATCATATAAAAATAATAAATGTAGTAACGAGGGTGTGCATTATTGATATATAGGCTCGATGACTCTTGTCAATGTGCCAAACTATCAATGTGATGGTGGGCAGTGTGTGTGGAAGACTTCATGGACACTGAACAACCCTGGATGACAATTTTGGTGCTGCCCAAATAGAAAAAAGGTTGCTAATGTGTATATATTTAATGTTTCTAATGTAAATACTATTCATTATAATATAAGAACTAATGTAGACTGGGCATCATAGGGAAATAATGGCTGTGGATACTTTAGTTGGGTCAATGACAACTCATTTGCATCTATCCACCCATCTCCACTTATCTGCAATGAAGGATTTGAGTGCAAAACATGTCAGGCTAGGGCAAATTCTGAAATTATATTTTTACGATGCCTTCTCTGTATTGTAATCGCATATCTTTGTTGCGACCATATGCAGAGATGAACTCAGGAATTAGTTAGTTTAGTATTTTCATATTGTAACTAATATTTTAATATGGATATGACGTAACTTCTCTTTGCCTCAAGTGCACATATATATGGTTTACATCTTTTTTTAGAATAATTCTTCATGTTTATGGCTCAAGTGAGCCCCAATCTACCATCAATCACATGATTTAACGTATAGTGTGTTCTTGGTTATTCAATTTGTTCCTTGACCTTGACTATGGATTGACTATCATTTTCAAGCTTGAGCATGGCTTCGTACCAAGCACCATCTGTAGATTTGTACGCAACGTTGATTCATGAACATAAATAATGCATTGAACGTAATCTATGAACGTTGCGTGGTATGAAGTCTTGCTGAAGTTTGAGCATCCTCCCTTTATTCCAGTGAGGGATCAGAATGAGTTCATTTTGGATGCAAAGGAGAAAGGGGATACTCAAAGAGGAATTACACCAGCAAATGGGAGAAGGTATAAACATTTTAGTAGTTTTTAATTATTAAATAATGAAATTTGCATATACTAGTGTTCTAAGTGTCCTCATTACATGATTTAAGGTCTTAGTCCATAGACAAATTAAATTAGACTTACTATCCAAAACACATAAAAAATATGCACATAAACACGACAACTGAGAAACATAAATGTAGATTTCACAATAGCTAAAAAACATAATTGTAGGCATCATAGTCACAATCTTTTGGAGACAAAGTAATTGAGTTGTGTACCCAAGTGATGGAGAGAAACTTCTGCACCCCCAATTCCAAGTTGAATACATCTGTTGGAGGACCTTGTATTCATGAGCAACAGATGTAGTAAACTTGGAATCAGAGGTGTAGGAGTTGCTCTCCATCATCTGGGTATACAACTCAATTACGTTGTCTCCAAAAAATTGTGACCACGATGCCTACAATTATGTTTCTCAGTTGTTGTGTCCCAGGACCCCTTATGACCCTTTACGACCATTTACGATCCCTAAGAATACATCTTAGAGGTCTTAAAATGTTGTAAAGGGTCATAAGAGGCTCCTAGGAGGGGCTAAATGAGCTTCCACCTTCACATGGTTGGACCTATTAAGTGGAGAATGTTAAACTATTCTCGAAACAAAGAGAAGCTCAATAATTTAAGGTCTTAGTCCATGGAGATGCTGAAAAAATGACAGGAATCAATGATGGAGAGTTTTTAGATTCTGAAAAAGATGTATATGGAGTGGAGGCTAGATTGAGTACCAGTGCAGAGATGATGATTCAGTAACCTGCATCTATAAAACCTTCACAATTATCCCTTCTTTGGCCTCCACTCATTCCTCTTCTAAAAAATGGTTATCTAGAAACTTTGGATACTATTTCTCATCCATGCATGAAATGTGCTAGTGATCATATAAAATTACTTTAGGCCTCCAGTATTGATGAGATGTACAAGTGTAAAATGTTTTTGTGAGACTGGGATCAATTTGTGCAGTGTACATAAATGCAAGGTGATGATTATTCTTGATGATCGATAGGTATAAGTCTTCTAGGCCTTACCCATGTAGCTAGGACTAAAGATAACACAGCTCAAGAGACCATCATAGGTTGTCTCTTTCTTCGGTCTATATTATTGACATAATGTTTTACCTTTCATTAGCTCATCAAATCCAGGGATTTGAAAGAATTTAATAGAATATTTTCATGACAACGTATATTATTTAAGTTGACATTGCACGAATTTATCTACTTCACACTCTTGTAGACTATTAGGACGGTGATAAAGAAGCATTTGTTGTTAAGTTCCAACATAAACTGAGTAAATTTGCTTTAAGTAAGAAAACATTCATAACATGAATGCATATGAAATTGAAATGCAACCTGCCAATTCTTGTCATACACAACCTATGCATGTTGATGACAATGAGGACGTGCATCACAGTAATACAAGTAAACATCTTAAATTGATTGGTGTAGTAATACAAATTTCATTGCAATTGGTGTTTGGATTAATGTAAAAATTTGGATTGCAGCTATAGAGAGTGTAGAGGCCGTTGTTAATGAGTAGGTTGAGATTGAGGCCGAGACCAGACAAACTAACCTCGATGTTGATGATGCGACTAGATCAGGTAAAGAGCTATATGATTATGGCCTGTAAAGTACTGAAATACTGTAAAATGTTTTTAATGTTTTTAATTATAATAAAATGTTTTTAATTTAACCCTTTTAGATGTTATTGCAGATGACCCCCCTTTGCATCAACAAAGAACTAGGCCTGCATTGAGATCTAATGAGAGGGTAGATGATAATCAAAAGAAATGATTGTCATCTATGCACCTTAATTGATAATGACTGATTTTTATATGCCAATGAATTTAATTATGTTGTATTGAATGTTCATAAATTTTATAATGTGTTAATGAATGTTATCATGTGATAATTAATGAATGTCAGATTTTATTAATGTGTGAATGAATGTTATCATGTGATAATTAATGAATGTTACATTTTATTAATAGATGAAATAATGAATGAATGTTAGATGTTAATGGGAATTTAGAGTGATGTTAGGGGGGGTGGGGCCAAATGAGCTTCCACCTTCACGTGGTTGGCCCTGTTTAGTACACAATATAAAACTATTCTTGAAACAAAGTGAAGCTCAATAAGTTTGTTCCTTATATATGGTCTCAAGTGTAGCCTTTATCCCACTCTCAACATTGCAAGGCTTCAAGTGGTGTTTTGAGATTGGTTTCTCCATCTCCCACTGAGATCTTGTCTTTCTCCTAAGAACTCTCACCGAGCTCTGATACATGGATGAGCAGAAGATGTCCCTTACAGGCTACACATATATAATATGCTAGATCTAGGGAACAAATATACTACAACATAGAATGATTCAACTTGAATCTATAGTTTTTTCATTCATAATGAAAATTCAAATTACAAGCCATATTTTAGATTTAATATTCATATTCATCTTCATCATGATCATAGCCATCATGGTCAACATTTGGTTCAACTTCATTTGAACCACACTCCATGTCGGGTACCATTATAAGGCATGGAGTGTGGTCATACCCATGTTACCATAATAATGAGTTAGCCGATAAAATTATGAATAAAATACTATAGGTGCACCCGGGATTGGCCCAAGCACCCAAGTTCCTACCAAAGGAACCCAAGTTGAACCTAGAGGAGAACAAAAGTAGAACCAAAACCCAGCCTCAAACAAAGAACTAGATAACTTGGCTTTTTTCTAATTCAAGTTTATTTCTGAATTCTTCTCTAATTCCAACCTGATTGTTCCATATTTTGTTTTCCAATTTTCCTTCTTCCTCACTCCAAATTATGTTATGTTGTTATTTCCTTTTACTAATTGTGCTATTTCAAGGATCACCACCCACGACTTGGTTAAGATGATGAATGTTGCCAATGCCTTTATTACCAAGGAATCACTGCCCGCCATTAATGAATATTAATGATCATTGTTTCCTAAGGGTAATCATTGTTTGTGTATGTAGATCACCCAAGTCTTTGGCTATGATTTGCATGCTGTGCGGTTTCTCAAAAGTGGGGGTATGACATGCTGGTTGGATTATAACATATTGACACTTACACCATGAAGAAGACAAATGATTAAACAGAAAGAGAGGACCAACTAAACCATCTTGTGGTCAATCTATACTACATTGAGAAACAACGTCAAGACTTGAGAATAAAAATAATCAAAAGTTTCTTCAAGACCATGAATGATCAGCAACATTCCATCAGAAAACAAAACACTAATCTACGTCATCATTAAGCCATAAAATATATCTTTAAAGTTTAGAAGCATCACAAAAACTTTCAAGAAACATAGTACTATCAAAAATATGTCTTTAAAGTTTATTTCTAATGATTATGATGATGTTGATGTTGATGTCTATAATTTATTTCACTTACTGATGCTTGCCTAGATTGAATTTTGAATTGCTAGGCTAGAGAACACTTTCAAAGTTTAGGGTCTATTCCACATGATACTCTTAGTTATAGCTCAAAAGAAACTCAACATATTTTTGATGTTGGGCAACCCACTGTAGAAACTCATCCGCAGGTGAAATTTAATGCTGTGAATCTTGGCATTGTTAATGTTATTACTTTTCCTCACGTTTCATATTTGTGAAAATGTTTCTTGTCAATATCTTCTTTTTCAATTCCTATGTTTGCATCTTTTTAGATCATTAACTTAAGCATTACATGTCTTTGTTCAAAGTTTATTCTAACACTATATTATATCTTATTCTTATTACAATGTTCTTTGTTGTGGCGCAGGAGGTCAATCTTCATTTTCTTCATTGTGGGGGACAATGAAGATTTCTCTGACAAATAGCAGGTCTTCTTTAGTATATTATAATAACATGCTAAATTGATAAAGGTGTTATGGGCATTTAATCTGCAATTACTAATAGATTAAGCATATTATTACTATGCTTAATGTTCCATTTAAATGCATTTAACACAAAAAACAAATTTACAAAACTAAACCAATGGCATGTTTACAACAAAGATGTGTTGAGGAGTTTTCTCCTTGTTTAATGTTAACTGTTCTCGCACAATCCACCCATACAATAGTGAAATGCTATGTGGAAGGGATGGTTGATAGTGTCCCTTGAGGGAAGGGGGACTATGAAAGACTTGTTATCATTGTATTGTGTATTTCCAATATGTTTGGATGTAGGGCAGACCAGGAGAATGAAGGATCACTCACTGATTGCATGATAACCCAGTTTTGAAGGGTCACTGGTTGAGGGGATAGTCAAGGTCCAGATGATTGGGCCATTGGAGGACCCTATTTCTTTGTATTAATTTCTATTCAAATTGGATGCATGGATTTCTTGTGAATTATCAGCTGCTATGTATCCTGTAACTGCATCTATAAATCTGCATATACTTCTCTAGGGTTGTAAGCCACTTAGAGATCAAAATAGAGAAACTAAATCAAAATCATTCTTTGTCCTATTTCCTTTTAACAAAGTCTCAACTATCAATGATACAATACATTTGATTCCCTAAGCTATCAATACAAATGACGCCTAGCTAGAAGCTCACTGGTTGTTCATTTGATAACCACAGTCAACATTTCAAAAAAATGGATATCCTTGAGCACAAGCACCAAAAACATCAAATAATGGAGTTAAAGCATGGGCTAGGGCATGACACCAGTAGAATGTGGTCATTTAAGTGACAACAATATACAATGGCGTCATTAAATGTGCCAGTAATATCAACAAACATGAATCCAAACATTTGAAAACCAATGGCATGTTTACAACAAAGGTCTAATAGAACTCCCAACAATTCTTAAACATACTTTATCTAATATGATGAATTCTTAAACAATTAAGGTTAGATTAGACATAGTTATCACACATTTTTTGTGTGTGGTACAAGGAAGATTTGGCTAGGTCAAATCTTCCTTCATGCTAGCAGTCTACAGAATTAGACCTTTATTAAAAATTGATCATATCAGATAACTATTATGTTTAAGAATTGTTGGGACTGATCCTTTGGCATGTATTAAATAGAATATATATAATTTTCAGCATATTATTATCATTCTATTTCTCTGCTGTAAACATGCCATTGGTTTAGTTTTGTAACACTATTGTATGAGTGGATTGTGCATGAACAGTTAACATTAAACAAGGAGCAAACTCCTCAACACATCTTGGAAACTCCATTCACTTCTACTAAGAATAAGGCTTTTAATCCATTCAACATTACATATAATCATTAGACAGTTACATTTTTTGACTATGTAGAGGAACAGTCGCGACCAAAATGATCAAAACTACTTTCACCCTTGTACAAGCTATTCCAAACTTCAAGTAAAATGAGCAATATGCTATATCAAATCATTCATATTCATATTAACCATTCAAAGGATCATTTTGTTAATGAACCCTCTTATTGTACCCCTACAATAGAGAAAGGAAACCTCAAAATAGAGAAAGGAAACTTAGTAAAACCAGTCTATGCCGCTATTTGTGAGGGTACAGTCATGATAAGTGCCTCCCAAACGTCTCCAAACATGTAAGATTGTCTTTAAATACTTTATTGATCTCTTCTAAACATTAACCAAATCAAACCTACATTTGAATCCACACACAATAACCCCAAAATGAAGGGTTTTGTATCCTTTAATGAATCTCAGTCACTAGTAACTCATGGACAGTCAAACCAATAGTCTCCAAAGAATTTAATAAGTGACTGGATTGTATTTAATATATGCCAAAGGACTAGTTGTATGAAATTATCAATCACATAGCATTTCACTATTGTATGAGTGGATTGTGCAAGAATAATTAACATTAAACAAGGAGCAAACTCCTCAACACATCTTGGAAACCATTGAATTTAATAATAAATGAAACCTAACACCAACACTATTCCTTCCATTCACTTCTACCAAGAATAAAGCATTTAATCCATTCAACATTACATATAATCATTAGACAGTTACATTTCCTAACTGTGTACTAGAGGAACAATCACAACCAAAATGATCTAAACATTTGAAAATAATGAATCGATATCCTTGAGCACAAGCAGCAATAACATCAAATAATGGAGATAAAGCACATGCTAGGGCATGACACCAGTAGAATGCAGTTATTTCAGAGAGCATTCATGATGAAATAAAATGTAATGCATTTGAAATTTGCAGTCGAATATGATGCCAGAGGCTCGAAAGATGAAGAAATCACATACGAAGAACATGCCATTGGTTTAGTTTTGTAAATTTTTTTTTGTGTAATTAGTAATTGGTAGATTAAATGCAGATAACACCTTTATCAGTTTAGTTAGCATGTTATTATCATATTAGATAAACTATGTTTAAGAATTGTTGGGACTGGTCCTTTTGTGTGTATTAAACATAATAGAATTTTTAGCATATTATTATCAATCTCTTTCTTTGTTCTAAACATGCCATTGGTTCAGTTTTGTAGATTTGTTTTTTGTGTTAAATGCATTTTTCATGAGGAGAGGTCTTGTTCTGAGGAGATTGATGAAGATTGAGCACCTCAAAAACCAATTCATAAGGTACCAATCATGTTTCATATTCGCTTATATTTTTGGTTTGGTAAATCTCCTTATAAGTTTCATGTCCTTTCTTTTGATTACTATGGATGAGATATATATCTTACATTTAACATTCAACTTTACATTTTAGAATGTATGTAGTGTGTTTTTTGAGGATTTTACCAAATCAACTTTTAACATAAACCAAAAACACCAAACTAATATCTTGCCCTTTCAACATGAGAAAATATTTGCATTTGACCAATAACTGCAAGCAATTGAATGATAAATCCACATACCTGTATCTTTGTAAAATACCTGGAACATCAAAAATATGGCTAAATGGTTTCCGTCATGATTTTTATCTACTAAATATGGGAAAAAAAGAACCAAAAAGAATCGAATAGAAAACATGATTGCTCATTTCAGAGAGCATTCATGATCAAATAAAATGCAATGCCTTCTCTCATGCTCGATTAGCTTTCACCCACTCATTTTCTCCCACTCCTTTTCTCTACAATCAAAATAAAAATGATTTGGCCATTTCAAAATAGTGAATCGATATCCTTGAGCACAAGCACCAATAAAATCAACTATTTTGATCTGTGTGTACCCTAATGTTGGCAAGAGTTCTTTTATTAATAAGATTACTCTGCAAGCTTGAAGAAGCGATATATTTTGGCAAATGAAGAGTGGAAAGATGATGATGTTCTTGAGATCATGGATGGACACAATGTTGCAGATAGAATGGGAAGACATCTTTTGAGCATGGCCCTGGATCCTTCGACAATTGGGGTAGGATCTAGACCCAGGCTAAAAAGATGTCTTCCTTTTTGTTGTGGAATATAGGCTTTGCTGCTACAACAATGACAAACTGTGATGTACATATCACAACAGTTGAGAAACATAAATGTAGGCATCATGGTCACAATTTTTTGGAGACACAACATAATTAAGTGCTATTCCCAGATGATGCAAAGCAACCACTACTTTGCATCATCTTGAAAAACCACTCAATTATGTTGTGTCTCCAAAAAATTGTGACCATGATGCCTACATTTATGTTTCTCAACTGTTGTGTCCCAGGACCCCTTATGACTCTTTACGATCCCTAAGAATACATCTTAGAGGTCTTAAAATGTCATAAAGGGTCATAAGAGGCTCCTAGGAGGGGCCAGGTGAGCTTCCACCTTCACGTGGTTGGCCTTGTTAAGTAGAGAATGTTAAACTATTCTCAAAACAAAGAGAAGCTCAAAAATTTAAGGTCTTGGTCCACAGAGATGCTAAAAAAATGATGGGAATCAATGATGGAGAGTTTTTAGATTATGAGAAGATGTATATAGAGTGGAGACTAGATTGAGTACCAATGCAGAGATGATGATTCAGTAACCTACATCTATAAAACCTTCACAATTATCCCTTCTTTGGCCTCCACTCACTCCTCTTCTCAAAAATAGTTATCTAGAAACTTTGGATATTGTTTCTCATCCATGCACAAAATGTGCTAGTGATCATATAAAATTACTTTAGGCCTCCAGTATTGATGAGATGTACAAGTTTAAAATGTTTTTGTGAGACTGGGATCAATTTGTGCTATGTACATAAATGCAAAGTGGTGATTATTCTTGACGATCGACATGTATAAGTCTTCCAGGCCTTACCCAGTAGCTAGGACTAAAGATAACACAGCTCAAGAGACCATCATAGGTTGTCTCTTTCTTGGGTCTATATTATTGACAAAATGTTTTACCTTTCATTAGCTCATCAAATCCAGGGATTTGAAATAATTTAATAGAATATTTTCATGACAACATATATTATTTAAGTTGACGTTGCACAAATTTATCTACTTCATGCACTTGTAGACTATTAGGATGGCGATAAAGAAGAATCTCCTCCCATGGCCATGCTTCTTTATCACTGTCCTCATAGTCTACAAGTGCGTGAAGTAGATAAATTCGTTCAACGTCAACTTAAATAATATACATTGTCATGATAACATTTTATTAAATTCTTTCAAATCCCCAGATTTGATGAGCTAATGAAAGGTAAAACATTCTGTAAATAATATAGACCCAAGAAAGAGCCAATCTATGATGGTCTCTTGAGCTATGTTATCTTTAATGTGCATATCTGTCAATTTTTTGACACTTAATAATTAATTTTGACGGTACTGCTATACATCCGACATCATTTCCTGTCAAAATATAGGCCAACACGTTGCCTATCTGATAGATAAAATGTCAGAGAAAATACTTTACAACAATTATTGTGACAGTAATGCTATACGTCCAACAGGAAAACCTATTGGAGATACACTGCGCTACTGTCGCTCTTTCGACAGGTAAAATGTCATAGATAAGAAATTTTTGACAGACAGGTCTGACACTAATGCTACGTCACCGACGAGATTATCTGTTGGAAATTGCTTGAAGATCTGTCGCAATTCTGATAGAGAGACCGTAAGAAATGTCATAACAAAGTTGTTATCATGTGCAAGTTTCTGACGTAATGGGGTGTCGGTAAACCGACGGATATCTCTTCTATCATAATTTCCAATGCAAAAACTATGATAGACACATGTGTCGAAATGCTAACAAATGACCATTGCAAATCTGACAGATGGCCGTCAGAAATTGACCTCAAATGTACTAGTGAATGGATCAAGCAATGTTTTATCATCTGACTCTAAACACTCAAGGGAAATATGAGATGACGAGTGTCTTAGGGAAGTTAATATCTTCCTTGCACAAAGATTATCAAACATTTGGGAGTGATCTAGGTGGTTTCTAACAAAGAGTTTCTAATCCTAACATATATTTATAAGAGTTTACCATAGTCTCAAACAAGGAAAGATTGAGGCATATAGCCCTATGAGTACCTAGATGTGTGTAGTCTCACAAGCAATATTCAAGTGACTTCTCTCTACACAACATCCAAGCATGTTCAAAGAATGATCATATCAATGTTCTAAGGAAAAAATTGATTAATTCTAATTAGATTTTCATCTCAAGGAAGTTTCTTCATTATAGTGAGGTGGAAGGGTTGACTTCTACCTATCCTCACTTGGGTCATTCTTGGGAGATTTTTTACCTCAACCAATAGGCCCTCTAAATATTAAAGCAATAAATTAGATTGAATTAAAGGGTTTGATTTTTTTAGTCTCTCAATAAGAGAAGAGCATACTTCTCTACCTTTTCTCCTTTCCCAAACATATCAACTAAGGTTCATTTACCAATAAATTAAATTCAACCTTAATCTAACTTTTGAGTTTGTGATTTTCCCAATGGAAAAAGAGCATAATCCTCTTATTAGATTAAGAATAAAATTTAAATTCTAATTAAGTTCCTATAAATCTTATGAAAATATAATATTGAGTTGATATCCAAGGAAACCTACATTATGAGCATTAGTACTCATTGTGTTTGTTTATCTTTCTTTGACAAACGTTCTTTGTCAAGCATCTTGCAAACACATATTAGGCTATCTAAAACATCAAAAATAGATTATGAGATCATATTGTTAGTTAAAAACATCAATTTTTTACTAAAACTTGAAATGTACCTTTTGTTCCTAAATAGGACTCACTATTTTAGACACTTTTCTACCAAATATGACTCAATTTTTTGAATATGACTCAATTTTCCTAGATGTGACTAAATTTTCCCAAATGCGATTCACTTTACAAAATGCAACTTCTGATCAACTAAACATGACTCATTTCCCAAGTGTGACTCATTGTCAATAGAATGCAACTTTATTTTCCCAAATGCGACTCAAAAGATAGTCAAAGAATAAAAACATAAAGTTTAATGAAAAAATAGGATATAAAGCTAGGGCAGGGGCCCATGGTGGGCGATAAAAATGTGTGTGTGAAGATGTGGACCTATTCCTTCAAGCACAAAGACTTCAATGCGACATTAGTTTCAAGATTAGTATTTAAAATTAATCGAATAAACAAAATAACCTATGAAGAGAATCTCATTACTTCCTAATTGTGAGGATTCAATTTATTAATAAATTACGCTCAGAATTCCTATTTAATCTGATTGAATAGGCAATCAAAAAATGGAAGATTCAAGCTAGAATACATCTACATGAATGCAATTAAGATGAATTGATACCAAATGAACTAGATTAATGAAAGTGAATCTAAGAACTATGCAATTTATTATGATAAGAAGAATAAATTCAATTGAGCAACATGTAATTACATAAAATCTAGATCTCTCTTATAATTCCTTGATCAGGTGTTCATTTATAGATTTCCAATTGTGAGAATTCAAGGGAAATTGACTTGAATTCAAATTCGACGGTTGGGATTGATCCAAGATGAAGGGTTTTTATTTTTTCCCACTTGATCCCTGTGATTATCTCCCATTGGTTCAATTAGAAATGGTTTTTCCTCTTGTGATGAGTTGGAATTAGGAGCTTTTATTTAATTTGTTTCAATTAATTAGGTTTTAGCTATGTATTTAATGGGATTTATTTAATTGATTATAGCTAAAGGTAATTAATGAGGGGTATTTGACCAATTAATGATGTTTGATTCTTGATTTAAGGATTCTAATGGTTTTGATGAATTATGTTGGTAATCAAGTAATTAGACTAGCATAATAAGGGAAATGATCCTGAATTAGGGAAAATAGGGCCTTTGGTTAGACTAGCCCAATTTTAGTGTGATTACAACCCTAACCCTAGATCTACATGTAATCATCATAAAAATATTGAACATTACTCTTAATTGTATTCCCCAAACCTAACTGTACTAGGTGTATACTAAAACTTTAATTGTAACCCTAGACCTAACCCTAACTGTACTACTAATCATGATACTAATCTGACATGTACAATATACATCACATTGCTATCTAGATGTTCCTTATCTCACTCTAAGACTCACCCTACTATTAATCCTAACCTTAACTCTAACCACTAGAACCCTAGTTATAACCCTAAATATAACACTAACTATTATATTAATTATAACCCTAATAAGTGTTAACTAAAACTCTAATTCAAAATATAGTACTAAACCATATTGTATTACCAATTGTGATACTAAACCTAACTCTTAAACCTACATTCCATCACTAACTATATCCATAGTTTTACTCTAAAACTCATCCTATAATTAATTGTAATGCTAACACTATGTATGATTTAACTATTACTATTAACTGTACATCCTAAAACTTCCCATGACCTTAAAATAACCCTTACCCTAACCCTACATTTAATATTTTCCTATCAGGAAGAGTCCAATATGAATCCAAACCATAACCCTACATTTAACATTGCCTATGATACTAATCCTAAGTCTATAACCTACATCATAGCCCTAACCACATCATACACCTTAACGTAACATTCTCTCTAATCATGTCCCTAATATTGTCCCTTGCCATTTGTCTACCATTAAAGATGTCAAGATATATTACTATTCATAACTCTAAATATTACACCCTGATAGTAAACCTTATTTGACCATTTACCGTATTCGTCATACTTACCTTAACCCATATTTTAAATGCTAATACTAATCCAAAATCAACACTCTACATCTCATCAATAATATTATTGTACCCCTAACCATATTACTAACTATAACCCTAACCCTAATCTTTACCTTTAATATTACACTAAATATGATACTAATTGTAACTATAAATAGAATAGCCTATCTCTAACCATGACCTTAATCTCAACTTACTCATAACTCTGAAACCTCACCCTAACCCTAACTCTATTTTTTGTTGTTAATATTATATTAATCATAACTTTAAAACATTCAAATTAACTATAACCATGTCCCTACCATTGACCCTAGGTTAAATGTGATAATAACCCTATTTATAACTGTAATCCTAACACTGCCTTTAGGTTTACTTGTAGCTCTAACCCTAACTTTAACTATTTTTCTACCCTTAACCATTAACATATTACTATTTGTAACTCTAAACAATACACCCTAACACCAAACCTAATTTGACCATTCACCCTTTTCATCATACTAAACTTAACCCATATTCTTAACCTTATACTAATTGAAACTCTAAGTGTAACCCTAACCATATTACTAACCTAAACTCTAATTGTAATCATTTTTTATTGAGGTAAAAATAGGTTTTGATGGGGACTCGAAACCCTTTACATGGTAGGTATAAAAAAGACCATAATGAAAAAATATAGAAACAAAAAACTACACCAAGAAACATGTAGTTCTAAAGAAAGGCCAAAATAATGATATTACAATTAAAAGCCTCCAACCATTAAAAAAAAGGAACACCTTCCAACACAACTAACAGTAGAAAGAAGAAAACAACTAGAAAAAGTTATTCTAGTCTATTCAGGAACTCCTCAAAAGCCTCTTGTAGAGCCTGGATCTTATGAATTGACTCTTTAAGTCTCACTAGCTTATTAGGTAGAGTCACCTTCCTTTTCTTTATGCTCTCTCTGGTTCTAGTGCTAGGAGGAGAGGTTTGACCAGCTTAACTAGTTCATCATCAACTAGAATAGCATTTTTTCTCTAGGTAGTTTCCCTCCTCAACTACCTCAAACTCTTCCTTTTATTGGTCTTCTCTTTCCCCAACACTCTTATCATCATCTTCATTCTCATCATCACCCATTTCTATATTCTATCTTCCCACATTCTCATTATCTGAAGGACTACGGGCTTGATCATCATAGAGCTCCTACTCGACATTCTCAACAATCTCCAGGGAAAGGTTTTGAATATCTTGCATATTCTCAATCTTATCAGAAACATCCTACTCTAAAATCTTATCCTCCTCCTTGGAAGACTCCATTTTCTCTTCCAATATCTCTACCTCGAGACACTCTTTTCCCACTGTAGAATGAACGTTACCTTTTTCACTCATAAAATGCACAATATTTTCCTAGGTGTTCAACTCTAACTATTTTTCATGACCTTCAACAATAACCTCAGTCTCATCTAGTTCATTCTGAATATTGTGCTCACCAATCTTATAAGTTTCATTCTTAGAAGGAGCATCATCCTTATCATCCTCATATTGCATAGCCTTAACCTCATCCAAAATAGACTGAGGAACCTCCTTCTGGATGGATTTATCCTTTTTATTTTTCTTACTGATAGATGACCCCACTTCAGTCCCTACCAATTTTCTCTTCTAACTGCTATTAACAATCTATTTAGAAATAGTCTCTGGGAGCTTATCTCTAGCATATTAAAAAATAAGCAAGATGAAGCCTTCATGGATAACATGGGATTTAGGTTTTTTCATGTTATCCATAATACTCTGATTCAGAGAGCTCAATAATAAGAATGAAGAAGAAACCATGACATTATGATGGAAATGATTAACAAGGAAAAAGTGATAGTTGTAAACCCTCATAAATCTCCCATAAAGAGTAAAATACTCCATGATAACCCTAAGAACCTTAGCCTGGAAATAAACTTCATATTTTCAATTTTTACAAAATCTTCTTTCTCCTTAATCAACATAGCTCTCTCTTCATCAGTCCTAGAAAAATCCCTAAAATATTTTTTACTAGTACTCCTATCCTTAAAATAGTTCATTCCATCCAGAGGGAGCCTTGTGATCTCAACAATCAGGTCTAGAGTGAGAGTAAAAGACTTACCAATGAGATTAGAAACCTCATTATCGCAGACCACTACAAAATCCTTGGTAATATACTTCTTTTAGCCATGCAGTCTTTGAAGGTAAGGCACAATCCCCATCTTCTTAAGATTTTTCCAAAAAAAATTCTCCTGTCTCCATTTACATTCAGAGGGCTCTTCCCTTTTTAGCTCCCCTCCCATCTCTTATGTTGCACAAATAATCTCCAAGTTATAGTAATTAAGCTTAGGCACTAACAAAATACCTTTTGAACTCAACACCGAGATCACAATACAAATCAAATTCAATACCCAATCTATTTTAGGCACCCACAAAGTGTGCATGATAAGATAGGTAATAATGAAAATACACTCTGATAAGGAGAAGCCACTGCCTTGAAACTATTACCAACACAATCTTGATTAA